>JAOWBU010000173.1:0-50000 GCA_026212405.1 Petrea volubilis | reverse complement strand
TATCCCAGACATTAATCACATATACCATTTTTCATTTAGAATCCACAAATTTGAAAATTACTATGGCGACGTGACCTTAAGTATTCAGCATCGTAGTATTGGAAAACATGACTTTGTGTAAAGTGTTCCGATTTCCTTGAATGTGTCTTTAAAAAAAGCAATTTTTGAAAATAGAATAATTAGGGAGACTAAGGAACTAATTCATGTAGAGGCAAAGTTGGAAGAAAGTCATTAAATGTTATCTCATTTTTGTAAAATGTCAAAAATTTTGAAACAAAAATAAAATATTAAAACGATAGATATTGCGAAATGGATGTAGTATTATGTATTACATGCATGTGAGAAGGTATTCATTAAGCAGTTTACATCTATAAATTTTAGCAGTTTAAACGATGTCATCATGTAAATAAAGAATGATCGACACTAGTATTAATTAATTGCAAGAAATTAATACTAACTTCCCCTCTATTTAATTCAGTCATTCTTTTTTGCAAGTATGGCTATATTATGGACATTAACTAACACATATTGTCCCACATACTTTCGTTTTTTTCAATAAACTAAAAACCCCCACATACTTTCGTTTTTTTCAATAGACTAAAACAACATCAATTTCAAGAATGAAAATCAAAACAAATATATATATATATATGTGTGTGTGTGTGTGTGTGTTAACAAATTAGTTATTACCTGAACTTTGCAGGATCATTGGAGATTGATTTGGATCTCTCAGAAATGGAATGAGGATTAGCTTCGAGCAAAATATATTCCAGCTCACCTTTGTCTCCATTAAACCCGATATTCCTGCAGCCATAACCAAACGGGCTGGCTGGCCCGGCCCGTTGCTTATCGCATGCAGGCTTTGAGAAGAAATCGAGGCCCTCCATTTCGACCCGGGAGATGATATCCCTCGATATGCCATGGTTTTCAACTTGGAAAAACCCAAACTCCTCGCATGACCGTACGATCATTTCGCAGAGCTTGGACCTCTCCATGCTGAGATCTATCACGGGTAGTCCCGCGTCCCGTGTTTTCTTGATTCGCAGTGGAGATGGGGAGGAGACAACCATTTTTTTTCTTTTTTCTTTTTAACTAAAGAAAATTTGAAGAAAGAATTATGGAGGGGATATCAATTACTATCGTTAAATATTTAGAAGGTTTTTTTTTTTAAACTGACAATGAGAAGTTTGATGATTGTTTGGAGTGTGATTGTTGAGTTGAGTTTGCGAGGTTTAAATAGAGAGGAAGAAGAGAAGTGGCCACGACCTCCCAGGCTCCGACTATGTTTTGTTTTTTTTTTTTTAAAAAGAAAAAGAAATAAATTAAATAATTATTAAAAAAATGATGAAAATTCGTATACGTCGAGGAGTACTAATGGTGATATCCAACAATAAAAATCCATTTAGTTCCGACAGAAACTTCGCTCGAATAGACACTAATAAAATATGTACATATCTTTGTCAAGGCATATATATATATATATTTGTGTGTATATATGTGTATTAAAGATCTTGACTTCCTAATATGTGTTATTCTCAACTAGAAATTAGCATTTATCACACAAGTTTGATCTAATTAAGAGTAGCGTAGTGATTGACTTATAGTTATATATAGAAATTCATATTGTCTATGTAAAATTATTTAAAATTGTATCGGGAACATTGATGGATCTGAAATTAAGAATAAATAAATACATGATAATAAATTTGTTGTACTTTTTGCAGGGTTTATGTTACGTTATTTACTTATTTTAGATTCTTAATATCTAATGTTGTACTACATTTTGAATTTTTATAACTAATTAATTTTAAATTATCCACTCAAATATGATATATCATATATATATATATATATATATATTATTGGTAATATATATAGAGAGAGATGCACCCCGATTGGAGACGTGGGGAGTGTAAGTAGGGTTTGAATCCTAACAAATATGCGTGTATGGTTTACTCTCTTGTGCACAGTGTTTGACCAATCCCAAATACATATATCAGCCTGCCAACCAATGAAAACTGTAATTGCCACATAGTTTAGCTTCTCTCCCTCGGCTAGAACAATTTGCAACTAAATTCAACAAGACATATATAAATATAGGTTTTTATGATTTTCCATAAACTAACATAAAATAAAATTGTTTGATGTTTTTTAACAAAACAATTACAATAATATATGGGGGATGATTGTCAGTCCATGAACCAGTATAAAGGGCAGCAAATATTACTACATTAGGTGAGAGTATAAACTATAATGTGTGCACCAAACAGTATTTTAATTGCCAGCGGCCTTTTGTTCCCTCCCATTGGGATTCTAGTATTCAACACCCCTCTCTAACTCCCTCTCTCTCTATCTCTATCTCTCTCCATAGATATACATACATATATATATTTATATAATACAAAATTGTATATAAAAGTTGATGTTTCAAACGCATCTTCTCTTGTCTATGGGCTCACGCTACAAAGAAATTCTAGTCTATGTTAATGTTTGACTTTGTAGCTGTTACAGATTTCGGATAAAATTATACAACAAACCCTAGGCTTAGCTTTTAGGTTAAGTGGGGACATCATATTCACACGAGGAAAGTTCAACAGCTATACAAGATTGTTGAAACCGAAAAGATTAAATATTCTTTTATTAGAAAAAAATAAATTATTATCTGAATCAAATTTGGCCGAATAATACAAACTAGGGAAGGTAATTTATGTGGAATTGTCCACGAAACCGTTCGCTACTCAAATGCTTTCGACAGTGCCAAATCCTCTCTATGATGATCGGATTCCCTATTCTATAATAGTATTCAATCTCCTGTCCCATATTTTAGATGTGCAAATATGTAAATCTTGAAAATTTACTTACCAAAAAAATATTTAGTCCCGTTAATTGTATTTTTTTTAAAAAATATTTAGTCCTGTTAATTGTATTTTTTAAATTAGAAAAATATTTAATCCCGTTAATTGTATTTTTTTAAAAAAATATTTAGTCCCGTTAATTATATTTTTTAAATTATCTAATTTGGTAAGTAAATCTTCAAGATTTACACATGTCGCACATCCAGAGTGTGGGACAGGAGATGAGGTACTATCATGGGGTAGAGAATACGGTCCGCTCTGTACGATGCTTTTCCATACTACTTCTTGTGGACATGAAATTTCATAAATTTAAATATTTTAAATTAACTTAAAGGCAATTAAATGTTACTCCCTCCATTCTATAATAGTTGTCGTTTTAAGATTATGCATAAGAATTAAAAAAATAGATTAAAGACATTAAATATAAATTATTTTGACTAAAATATATTTTTAATAAATTAAGCTATTAATTTCTCTCAAAAGCAATTAATCTCTCCCTCTCTCCTAAGGATATATTAGGAAAAAAGTTAATAAATTCTTTTTTGATATGTGAGAACAACATATATTATGGAAAAAAAAATTCATAAAACAACAACTATTATAGAACGGAGAGAGTATTACACTTATTTTTTAGTTATATTTTATGATTAATTTTATATTAATTGCATGATAAATGTGAACCCTAGTTTTTATGTTACACAAATCAATGCTCTCAATAGTATCGTGGCGTGCAAATTGTAGTGTCTTGATAAATATAGCGTCATATTAATCACATTATAAAATGTGATGCTTCTAGAACTATTTGAATTATGCATTAAGCCACCAACTACCGCACATTATATAAAATGTTTCCAAAAAAAAAAAACGGACAAAATATACTTTACCCTCTTGTATTATACCATTTGTAATACTTACTCTCCTATATTATCTAAAAGGATTAATTACAATTTTGGTCCTATAAGTATGCCTTTGTCCGATTTTGATCCCATTTGTTTCAATGTTCTCAATTTTGGTCCCATATGTTTCAATTTTTTGCTATTTTGGGACTTTTCTAAAATTTCGTCTAATTTTTAAAGACGAAGGCACGTGCGCCTCACATGGGATGAAAATTCAGTCCCATTTTGGTCCCATTTGTTTTAAGTTTCTCAATTTTGGTCCCATTTGTTTTAATTTTCTCAATTTTGGTCCCATAAGTTTCAATTTTTTGCAATTTTGGGACTTTGCAAAAATTTGAAATGTATGGGATTTAACGACCACGTGAGGCGCCCGTGTCTTCGCCGTTAAAAATTAAACGGAATTTTAGAAATGTTCCAAAATTACAAAAAATTAAAACATTTGGGACTAATATTAAGAAAATTGAAACATATAGGATCAAAATCGAAAACAGTGAAACTAATGGATCAAAATCGGACAAAGGCATACCTATGGGACCAAAATTGCAATTAACCCAGATCTAAAACATCACTTATCCCCTTGAAATTGATGACCATAATTTCTAGTAACAAAATTACCCCCTATGTCATTGTACATATATTTTATCTTATTATTTTTATATCAATATTTTTGTAAATTGTTATTAATTTATAATTTTTTCTTAGTATAGTATATTTTAAAAATCTTAAATAACTCTCAAATTATAAATGTTCATTTCTCAAGTAAGGCATATATTTATGTATATTTTTAATTAAAATTAAATGATTAAAATAAAATATAAATAAATTAATTTTCAAATAACTTTATATTAATTTTTTGTGCATAATTGATTGATGGAGTATTTTACTATCAACATTTTAAAAATAAAGCACTTTAAACAATTTTACTTAATTAGTTAATATTAATTATTTATAAAATTTAATTATATTGTAGTATATTTTAATTATTTATTATTCTTTATGATATACATGTTTTAATTGATGAATGAACATTTATAATTGAGAAATTTATTTGACATTCTGAAAATATAATTTACTAAGAACAAAATAAAACTAATTATTTCCACCAATATTAATATAAAGATAATAAGACAAAGCATATGTATGACATAATAAGGGTAATTTTGTCATTAATATTTAGGGTAATCAATTTTAAGGGGATCAATGACGTTTTTAAAGTATAGAGGGATAAGTGTTACAAATGACATAATACAAAAGGGCAAAGTGTACTTGCCCCAAAAAAATTACATTAATTACTGATCGGAATGTATTTTGTTGTGACATTAATTGCCTAAACTTTATTTAAGTATTTAATTGTCTAACCATTTTAGGTATTGTCTTAAAATTAAAAATATTTTCTTTTTCAAACATTGGTGCTAATATAATCATTACAACATTAATCTATGATTCGAAATAAGCTAATAAGCCGCCCACATAGTAAAGCCGCAATAAAAAAAGCTGAAACATGTGATTAGTTGTTAGCATGCCTCCAATTTCGCGACCAATTTTAGACCCCCCAAACAGCACTTTTTTGACTTTATAATGACTCGAATTAAATTTTCAACCTTTTAACTAATTTATTAAGCCCAAAAGTTTTTTACTTAAAGGGCAATTAGTTCACGCTTTTAGTTCCATTATTTTCACGTTTCTCAGGGAGTGGTCGGAGACTTGTGTTCACGACTTTATTGTTTTTAGTACAATTATTTTTTTTTTTTAATTATATAGAAAGAGGGGGCATAATTAACCTACTATGTGTACTATGTTTTTTTGGGGTATCCCAACGTTTGCATGTATGCCTTTTGACAATTAATGTGTCTGTAGTGGCGGTTCACGAGAATGAGAAGTCACCAATATTTGTTTAATAATAATAATAATAATAATAATAATAATAATATATCTATATATATATATATATTTAAAACACAACACTTAACTACTCAAATTATAATATTATTTATATTTTAGGATAAAAAAGCCAAGCACCCTAATTTTTGAAATATTTTACATTTTGATACTCAATCTTTGTAAATGTGCGTTTTGATAGCCAATCTTTATTATTTATGCGTTGATGATCCTTCTTACACTATTCTAGCGAAATATTCCCAAAATAATGAAAAATACCACTAGTGTACAAACGAGAAAGAATCGATACAAAAGCACACATTTACAAAATTTGAATAACAAAATATAAAACATCCCAAAAGTTGGGGTGCTTAAAGTAATTTACCTTATATTTTATTATACGAACTTTTTTTCAATTGTACATGATTATATGAACTTAACATTTCTAAATCTAATTCTCTCCATTCATTTCCTGGCAATAAATGACGTCTCTCGTAAGGGAACTATCCTATTTCCAGCAATATGCTCAGGGTTGCAAATCAGCAGCGCAGTCCAAAATACTAAATACCTACCGAAACCTTCAAAGCAATCTTTGCAGCTGGAAGGAAAAAGGAGTGAAATAAATAGGTGTAACGATAAGCGGCTAAGCACTTTGAGTTTAAATCGATGGAACACCCTAAGGGAATATAATAATTAACAAAAGCCAATTTCAAAGTGAGATATATACTTCGTGCTGTAAATAATTTGAATAAAGTCGGGTTATAGAAAAGTAATATTGATAGGGATGCTTCATTGATATGCAAATATATTTTTACGTCCTTCTGTTCAATAGACCGAGGATAATAACAAGGTTTAATTAGAAGTTAACGAAAACTTTTTATTAGCGTGGATTTAGCAAATTGGACCAAAACATAATCATATATATTGAAATTTGCTCTCTCTCTCTCTCTCTCTCTCTATATATATATATATATATATGTAATTATTATATTTGGTGGACATGTACATGCATGCATCCTGTGTCATTTGCACGTTGGTTCTTACAAAAAGAAAAATTAAACACACACTTATCCAACTTTCCTCAAATTTTTATTTTTATTACAAATTTATTTTATATATCCATAAACATTAATGGTATGAAAAAAGTCAATAACTGCCGGCCGGCCAATTGAGAACAAGAATGTCCACGTTCATGTGACTATCGAATCATGTAATAATTATTAATATTAGCCACTAATAATCCGTTTTTAATTGTCCCAAGAACCCTAATCGGGTGCCATGTGGAGGATCAGGCAAAGCCCTGCGGGTCTAATCTGATGATATAACCACTTAATTACCTTTCGATCAGCTTTTAATTAATTAATTAGTTAGTGACATATGACTGGATTTATGATTTTTATCGCCTTAAGGGGACCAATGGGTACCACACGAACATGTCTTTACTATTCTTTAATTTTTACATTTTTCGCCAATGTCGAATGATTGGATTAGAAAAATGTTGGTCACTAATCTTTTGTTAGAACTTTAGCAGACGGCTTAATTTGGTGTGACAGAGATTTCATTGAAAAATTATTCCCTCTCTCTCTCTCTCTCTCTCTCTCTCTCTCTCTCTCACACACACACACACACACACACACACACACAAACCTTATGAATGCTAATAGTAAGCATTCCATGTATGATATTAGCATTCCATGTATGATAATATTAAGGAACTAGGAATGTGTGTGTGTGTGTGTGTCTATAAGCTCAAAAATATCTATTTGGAAAAGAGTCTCCAAATAATTTATGAGATGTTTTAGAATCATATAAATTGTTACGTTGCTTATAATGAGAACTTATAAACTATTTTTTAGTATAACAATGAGTAGTAAAGACTTTTGAGAGTGTAGGGATGTGATATCGGAAAATGGCAAAAAAAATATTTGTATTATTGTATTCTTTAAAATTAAGTACCTTATATAATGATCTACAAATTTGGGGTAACCTACTTTTTTCTTTTTCTCCTTTTTTTTTTAAGAACCTATAAACTTCGAATAAAGAAATACTCAAAACTTATAATCCCTCACCAGCTTATAAATATATTGAAAAGATTATAAGCTGAGCTAAGCACCCACTTGTGTGGATTTGCCAAAAGACCTAGCCGAACTCTAGAAATGATCGAATGATAATGAGCCTATTTGGACAGGGTCCTTTTTTTTTTCTTCAGAAAATAAAGTGCTTTTTAAGTAGTGTTTTTTTTTAATGTCAAGCAGTTTTGCGTTTGAAAACAATAACTAAAAATGCTTTTAAAAATTACTTTTGAGCTATTCTGAAAAACTTCTAAAAAAGCCACTTTTTGGCTTTTTTGCACCTTCTACTTTTTTAAAAAATCCCAACCAAATACAATTATTTTTTAATAAAGTTTTTTTTTGTTGTTTTTTTTGCAAAAAATAAATGCTTCTCCTAAAAAAAAAACCATCCAAACGGGATCAATACCAATGTTTTTATCGGTTTGCTTATTGAAAGTAATTATTATAAATTCATGGATCAAACTGGGCTTCTACGACCCGATCCTATACGTGGCCCAATAAACCAAATCCACAATGGGAGGCCTTTGGAGTTGGGCTTTGGGCCATTAATTGGCTATATAAAGATATTAACATTAATTCAAGGATCAAAATGGGCTTTTAGGACCCAATTCTATAGTTGGCCCAAAATCCTAACCCACCATGGAGGAGCCTTTCTATTTGGGCTTTGGGCCATTAAATAATTGGGCTAAATTCGTAACCATTAGAATAAATTTCCGGAGGATCCGATTTTCTTTTTCGGTTTTCTGGATAATTCGGAGGATCCGATTCGGTTACCCGTCCGATCTAGTTTCATCCGAATTACTTTCTGGATCACCACTTACTCTTCTTGCTCGAAAGCCCTAATTCCCCTTCTTCTAAACCCTAAATTTCTTTGTGATTACAAACAATTCGTTCTCAAAATCTCCCAATTCACCAATTTTTCTTTTCAATTAACCTACAACGCGGGTTTTGAAACATTGGATTGCTGCATCGATATATGTTTTCGGGGGGAACGTGATTTTTTTTTTCCCTCCGATGGATGCGAAGGACATATTAGGATTGCCCAAGAATGCGCTGCCTATACAGGAGAAGAAGTCCAAGCCTCCTAAAGAATCTCAGAGGAAACCTGATGGAATTTCACGCGAGGTTTGGGCTAAAACGGGTTTTTTGAATTCTTTCTTTGATTTGTTTTTTGAAATATTTGATTGCATTTGAATTATTTGATGGGGTTTTGTAGGTGTACGCACTCACAGGAGGATTGGCGCCCTTGATGCCTGCCATTGATGTGAATCAATTGAAACGAAAAGCGCAATCCGAAAATGAGAAGGTTTGCATATTTTATTTATCTAGCCAATGGGCATGTCTTGGATTTCTGTTTAAATTTTTTAAAATATTTTTATAAAAAGAAGGAAATTTCGCTCTCTGCAGATTACTTGGCAATGGCTTCCTTTTACGAATTCTGCTAGGAAAGATAACTTGCAGCTTTACCATTGGGTATTTCTCTTGGGCTTTTGGTCAATTATCTCTGGATTTGTATACAGGCAAGATTGATAAGTACCGGTTATGTTGTAGGTTCGAGTAGTGAATGGTGTTCCACCGACTGGTGACTATTCATTTGCTAAGTATAACAAAGTAAGCCAAATTAATCTTTTGAATGTATCAGGATCAGACTTATATTTCTGCTGAAATTGGACTTAATTTCTATATTTTCTGTTAATGTATTGCTAATGTATTTGATGCAATGCAGTCTGTTGATGTGATCAAGTACACTGACGAGGAGTATGAGAAGTATTTGGCTGATCCTGTATGTACTCGGAGTTGGTTTTTGAGTATTTTGTCCTTTTTCCTTTTGTATCATATATGACACAACAACAGAATTTGTTCATTATGTACAGACTAGATATTAATTAATTTTGCAACATTTATGTACCTGAGTGCATAAATTTGGTAAATCTATATTATTGATCAACATTGCCTTCTTTGTGTGATAACAATGTATTTCTTTGCTATCTTTTATGGATACTATTCACATATGAATTGGGTGAACTGTGTAGTACAGACTTTGATTAAAAGTAAGGTATTCAAGAGGTACTAGAACCAGTTTTAGTGGGCATAAGTTTGCTGGTGACTATCTAATCCTGCTTTGGCCATCTTCACTGTTACCTAAAATAGGTTTCAATCTACCCAAACAAAGTGACTTATACTTCTGGGACCTGAATTGAACCCTAAAACTAGAGATATTCTTTCACAAAATTCCACTGTCAGAGATATAGGTTGATTGCTTGGTGGACTCGCGTCACTATCTCTAAACTGCCATTGTTTGAGTGGACATGGTTCAATGCACTAAATACTTGGCGACAATTGTACTGAAGTTATATTCAAACTCAGTTTCCAGCTTATCTCTGTTTCTGTACTATGCAATCACATTGCTCAATGTTCATACTTCTATTGTCTTCCATTAGGCATGGACCAAGGAAGAGACAGATCAATTGTTCGATCTATGTGAACGGTTTGATCTCCGCTTCGTTGTGGTGGCTGATAGGTTCCCGTCATCAAAAACTGTGGAGGAGCTCAAGGATCGTTATTATAGTGGTACCCTCTATCTTTGTCTCATTTGGCAACTTACTCCTTGCTTGGTTTACTTTGTGCATTTAAATAAGCATCTGATTCTTAGCTTTATTTGTTTTTTGTGCAGTGTCTAGAGCTATCTTGATTGCTAGGGCTTCGTCTCCTGGCGATGTTGCCGGGCATCTACTTGTTAAGGTTTTATAACATTGCTTACCCCACATACCACTGTCTTGGATGTGCACTACTAGCTCTTTGCATTGGCAGGAATTTGGCTTTTGCAGTTTTCTTGATATTCAAACTTCTTCTGGTGATGTAGGATCCTTACAATGCTACTCAAGAAACTGAGAGGAAGCGTGCTTTGAACCTGCTGCTCTCTCATACAAAACAGCAAGAGCGCAGGGATGTTGAGGTCTGAATAGTTTTGTTGCATCTACTACTTACGTTAACCGAATATCCAAGATGATGTTTGTTCCTTTTCTTGGTTGTACCCTCAACTTATACCGCTGCCAGGTTCTTACTCAAGCGAAAAGAATATCCGAGGCGCGGAAGACTATAAAGGTCTGCCTGAACCTATCCTCTGTAGCTTCATGTAAATTACAGGCATAAAAAATTGAAATTAAATGCTGTGTGGCAGTATTCTACTAAATTATTATTTTCTCCAGTTCATCTAATTACTAAGTCTGTTTACTGTCTTTATCTTGTAATTCTGGGGATCTTACTCTAATTAGGTGATTTCTTTCTTGTTGTTTAGGGTTCTCAACCGTCGGAGGTGCCCACATCAGATACTGGACCACTTGGCGCTGATAAAGCTATTAGTATGGCTGATACTGCCACCCCTTCTGCAAATTCTCAGCTTCCCTCTTCTACTGTCACTACTCCAGTGTCAGAAGCTGGTTCTGTTGTGGCTTCTCTTCGCATGGTGTGTCTGAAGAATTATGATAGTAAACTGCGTGTTTCTCCCTTTTATTCTGCTTTGAGCTAGTTTATTGTTGGATTCTTTCTGCTGAACTAGTTGGTTGAACTAGATTTTGCTTATCGCTTCCAGCTGCAAGTTTGGTCATATACATAGTTGCACCCACTTCAGTCCAATCACATTTAATTGATCACTAATGTTGATAAGAAAGGTTAGATAAGGTAGCCGCTGGGAAATGGACTCATCTATGTTCCATGTTAAAAAAATGCAAGAAAGATGCTTTATTGGTCTAGAAAAAGTGTTTTGTCCGCTTTTTTCCGTGGTTCTTTGTTGTGTATCTTTATCTTGCCTTCTCCTGGAAAATAACTTTATCTCTCTGCTTGAACCTGCTCCTCTTTTTTCCTTTTTAGATGCCATGCTTTACTGGAAACTTTTGCTGTTAGTTTACTGATCAAGAAATTATGCAGCTACGTGTATACTTACGATCATATGCACTTGAGCAAATGGTGCAAGCTGCTAGTTCATCAGCAGGACTTCGGACTATCAAACGGGTTGAGCAGACTTTACAGGATCTTGGGGTTTGTATTGTGCTCCTTGACGCCATAATTTCATTTCTAATTTCAATGCACTTTCTGGCATATATGATATTGAAAAAGGTGTTAGCCAGTGTTTTTGCTTTTTCTTTTTCTCCATTTCGTAGAAGGCCCAAATGTGTCCAAAACTCGTTTATCTTCTTTTAAAGGATTCTACCCCGACTTCATTGGGAAACTACTTCTGGAAAGGAAAAAATATGATTTCCAAAATCAGTAGGAATATTGTGGCGTGCCGTGGAAAAGAGAAGTATTTATTGAGAAGGGTACAGACTGGAACTTGTTTCCTGAGTGTTTCCCTTTGATTATTTTGACATGGTTTTAGTGAATTTGAATTTTAAAACGATTGTTAATCGCACCCGGGCTTCCCAAGTCTGGAAACTAGAAATTTCTATAATCACACTTCTCTGGGTGAAATGCCTTGTGGATTTGAGCTCTTCAAGGTGCACAATGCTAATGACCTGAGGAGTTCCCAAGCATTGCCTCGGGTCGTTTCTGTGACCATTGGCCCAAGTAAGGACCTGCCTTCAGGCCCTTAATTTACGGAGAACTGCAATTGTGTAATAATTACCCTGTGGCTATATGCATAAAGTATCCAACGGTACCCGCTTCCAAAGCAAGAACCTCCTGATATTTCTAATTGCATTTCTGGATTATCTTGCAAGTATACAGGTTTTTGCGTAAATCTTCTTGAGTGTCGTATATTGAGAGTATTAGTTAACTGTAGTTTAAAATGTAGATCTGGAAAGTGGATGCTGTGGTTTTGCTATTTTACGTCACTATGGGTTCATATGAGCTAATTTGCACTTTTGAAAGTAAACATATTTTGTTGAGTGGAGGTATGAACAGCTGTGCTTGTTATTTCACAGGTGAATTTAAAACCAAAGGTTCCCACAAAGGCTGTCTGCTCAGGAGCATCTTGAACTAAGAAAGGAGATACTAACTCTATTGAATCTTCAGAAACAGGTTCTCTATTGTGCTTTCATGCAACCCTTTTTTATTTAGTTGTTGCATTTTAAACTTTTTATCCGGATTTTCTATTGTTTGTATTACTTTGTCCGGAGAGCAGAGAAAACTGCAAATATTTTTTTGCCAGTCACTTGATTAGACTGGTTGAAGTTAATTCTATGGATATTTTAATCTGTAGCTCAATTAAATAACAAGAAGCATACAAATGATTGCATGACAGTTAAAGAAATATTGCTTGAAGTATTGTCTCTATGAGTTTTCTTGATGTTATTTAAGAACAAAATGTAGCATATATCTGTTAATCGAGTGGTTGAAGATGCATTCATCCGTTTGGTCAAGAAGTTTGTGGCGTGTTTTCAGGACTGCTGCTATTAGATGTGCAACACTTATCTCAGTTCTGTTGCTGTTTCATGATGTCTTGACCTTTTATCTTTTTTGTAACCAGTTGCAATATAAGGAGGCAGAGGGTTCATCATTCCGTGATGGTTCCTATACTGAAACTCCTGGCACACCTCCTAAGGTGAGTAGTGTGGTAATTTTTGAACAATTTTCTCTTTTTTGCCCAATAACTTTTGTCTTTCTTAATTCGTGAAATGATGTTGCGTTCAGCAGCAGTCCTTGCGAGCTGCGGATCTTGATAGAACATTTGTCCCTGATTCATTAAGCACCGGAGGTAATAATAACTTATTACATCCACTTAGATGTGACCTTAAAACTGTGGCGAACTATTTTGCTTTTTGTTAGTTGAGCCTTTGCACGGTAAGCTTCTGACATAGACTTGATGCTTTGGATTTCAGGAGAAAGATTTGGCAAAAGAGAACAAAAGCGCAAGGCACACAGCAATTTTAGTTTGTCATTTATTTATTTATAGTGATTTAAACACTGGCTAAAAGTGATGATGCAATTATCTTTTTGGTTTTGAAGGGACCCGGGAGATTATCGGAAGCCCCATCATCACCCGCTCAGTCGAAAAGGCCACGGAAGTACAAGGCTTCAGATTAATTTTATTAGATCTTTCTTCTCCATGCTTTTCTTGGAATGTATGTATTGCATGTACAGTTGCTGGAGCACGTTTTTACTGGTTTGCCACCAATTTGCATGGATAACTCAACTGGAGAGCTGTCTTTGCGTTTCTGAAAAATCGGTTTTTCTTGCTCTTGGGGGAATTGCAGAATCGGGAACACTATAGCGCTAGGATGAATTGCGAGCCTCTACAGAAGGATATCTCATTGCCCAGCACTGGCCTAAGTTTATGTATGTTAGTTGTTATTCCTTGGCACGTTCGTTAACCTTGTTGTGATGTAAAAACAAATCCACGACTGTATATTCTGATATTAAGTTATATTTCTTGGTTCACTGATCACTGATCAAGAAACCTTTTTGGCAAATTTGGCTCCTGATCTTATCTTTTCTTAGCAAGTAATTTTGATTTAACGGATCCCATTTTGTCTATACATCTCTTGCTTTGGTAGAAAACGATTCTGCTGCTGCAAATGCTGAAGGGATATATGTCTAGATTAATTCACAAAGTACTGCAAGATGTGGAGGATATCTATCCTTGTAAATTCTTCATCATCAATCGAATCACTGATCGCAACCCAGGATTCTATTTTATCATCAATTCAATCCTCAGTTGTGTTTTTTTTATTTCTTATCAATGAATAGATGTCTTTACTTGTATGTTTTAGATGTATCGTATTTCTTGAAAAAGTGATTAAACCACGTCGAGAGAGAAAAAAATGGAAGTGAATTACAAATTTATTCAAAAATTATTTAGCAATAAAAGCAGCAAAGAGAACTACAACAAAAATACACGACGGTTACACAGATTTTACATTAAGTTGTAAACCTGAACCCTGACAGACTAACAAAAAGATCAAATCTGTGTAAATATGTATATCTGGGAATAACCAGTGGTGTCTAATGTTCAAATCACCTGAGAGATTTCACATTCTAAATACATGTATGATGTATAAGCGAACGGTCATTTCACGCACCATCGTAGCCAAAACATTAACCAAAATGTCATAGCCCGCGCGAGCATCTAATGACAACCTAATTGGTGAACTCAACATTGACGATATCCGGGAATCTCTCCTTAATGGCTGCTTTGACTCCTGATCCAATAGACTCGGGGCCGACATACTTTACAAGGCAGTCCCCGCCCTCAACCGATAACACCTCCACACTCCCACCGTAGTTCTTAATGGCTGGTCTTAAGATGTCTAGATGGCCATTCACAGCCTGCAGATATAAGCACCAATACACCATATTCACATCAACGCATACAAGTTTCAACTACCCGATACATATGTTTTTGTCCTATAAATGACACAGTTTAGATATACCAACTCACCTCAACGGTAGTCTCAGTGACTTGCTCGTCGTTTACTTGACATATATCCTTGATAGCATCTCCAAATTTTTCCTTGAGAACCCTTTCGATTCCCATCTTCATGGTGGTGGTTGAACTAGGGCAACTCCCACATGCCCCTATTGTTGTTGAAAGCACAAGTAAACCCTCAATTCATACTTGTAGCTTCAACTAGACATATAAAAACAAGCTTCTTCCAAAAACTCAAATATCTTGAAATTCACAAAATAATCGAATCAACACAACAATTCATAAGACACTCAACATGCATCAGCAACAAAATCACCTATACATCTTGCTACACTATATATAAATCATTTTACCAGTTTCCAGCTATACATATCCAGACACAGATAGTGGTGGAAGTCTTGTCGAACCAAGCTTCAACTAGACATATAAAAACGTGCTTCTTCCAAAAACTCGAAAATCTTGAAATTTAACAAAATGATCAAACCAACGCAACAATTCATGAGATATTCAACATGCATCGGCAACAAAATCACCTATATATCTTGCTACACCAGAGAGCAATCATTTTACCAGTTTTCAGCTATACATATCCAGACAGATTCCAGACAAGTTCATGACGAGTTGGTGAGCTCGACTTTGAGCTTGAGCTCAAATGGACCCAACTGTAAATGACCCAAGATTGAGCTTAAAATTTTTATGATGAGCTTGAGTTTGAACAAAAATTTACAAGCTTGCCGAGCTTGAGCTTGAGCTGAAGCTTGAATCCAAATTTTTAGATGATCTTGAGCTCCAGCCCTAATCGATCCCCCAAATTCCGCGTATTGAACGTTCTTAAACAGAGGTTTTTTGTTTTTAAATTCTAACTCTGTAACTATATACATCGGCAAAAGTATGAATTTCTTCCTAAGAACCCGAAGATGATTTGTTCCCTGACGATAAGAGATTAAATAAGCCACTTTTGAATATCACAGCAGTATGAAAAAGGAATCGCGGCGTACCTTGGAGCTTGAGCGAAACGACGCCGTTGTCAACGGACACAACATCGACATTTCCGCCGTCGGCGATGAGATATGGCCGGACGTTATCGAGAACCTTGTTTACGTTTTCGCATGTGAGCTCGAATTGCTCAGCGGAGTACAGTCCCGGCGCCGATGCTCTCACAACGTTGAATCTCCGATGATTTTGTTTCAGCTGCCTGGAATTGAAGGCTACGAACGATGGAGATTTGGGAAATTTGGTCTTCGGAAATTCCCAGGATTGGATTTGGGAGACGACGAAGCTTGTCGTCCGCCGCCGCCGCCGCCGCCGCCACGGATGCCATGGTCACTTTGCTCGAAGCTCTTCAAATCGTGGCCGTCGTAGAGGAGAAGCTTTTTGGTTTGCTTTTGCGAATTTTGAAGAGTTGACGGAGCGATTTGCAAATTTAAATCTATTAATTCTCAGACTAATATTTTTTTTCCAATTTTAAGGCCCATGAAAATTTTCGGTGAATTTACTCTTTTGCCCCTTCAAAATAATACAGCCTGTGACTAGAAAGGGCTAAGGGGGTGTTTGGAGGACAGTCTACTACTTGCTTTCCAGCTTTTTCCTGCAAAAAAGAAAAAAAGCTACAAAAGAAAATGTTTTGTTGCTCATGTTTTTGTACTTTTTGGCAAAATGTACTCACCAAAGTTATCTATTTTGCTTTAGTTTAAGTTATGTTTATTTTAGGTTGTTGGTTCATGGTTTTTTGGTGGTTTGTTGTGTTATTTATCGAAAGTGGAATTATGGCATAGAGGTATTTAAGGACATATTCAACAAAATCGTTCTATTTCTTTCCAGCTAGTAATAAAAGAATTTGCATTGGAAAAGATTAATTGAGTTGGTGCTAACATATTTCCAAACAATATGTTGCTTGAGTCGGTGCCAATAAATTTCCAATTCTTTGGAAATGTCCTGGAAATAGGGGTGGCAATTCGGTTGGATCAGTAGTTTCAAATTGGATTGAGATAGGAGTATAATATAAAATTTTACAATCCTAACCCAATTCATAACCTGTCAAACTCATGAAATATCAACCATAATCCAACTTGACTGGGTTCGTGTCAAACCGAGTTAACCTATTTTAAATAAAAAAATTCAATTTTTTCAATGAAAAAATTAAAACAATTATAATTTACTAGTTAAAAGTTGATTTTCCCCCCTAATTTTTCATTTGTCTAACTATATTAGATATACTTTTATTTTTTATGCATTATAAGAATGTACCCCTTCACTAAGTCTAACAAAAATTTTGTGATGGAGAGATTTTTATATTTTGTTACAGTTTAAGAGTATCATCATATCATGTGATTATTAATGACAAAATTCAATGTAAATAGAACTAAACAAACAATTAGTAACAAGATATTTACTAACAAATTTGTTATAAATGAAATATATAATGGAAAGCTAAATTTGTAATTAGTTCGTCATTGAAAGGTACACATTCTTGTAGTGATGACCGGTTATGTACAAAATACATGTTTAGAATTTATATTAGAAATTAATGAGTTCATTTCCTACTCTAATTTATTTAAGTTTTATTTATAATGTACTGTAAAAATGTTTGATAAAAAAATTTCTTTCAAAATTAAAATAAATCAATATAAAACTTAAATGAATACAAATAAACAATTAAAAGAAGAAGATGTACTTTTTTTTAGGGAAAAAGTAGATGATAACTAACATAATTATAGTTTTTTCATTCAAATTGACTCTTCACTCATTTAAAAAATTTAACAATCTCTTATCTTTAAATATCCAAAGTTTTTTTGTGTTTAATAATAATAAAAAATTCATATTCTCTTTTTCATACTTTTTCCTATATTATATGATTAATGATTAATTATAATCCATCAAAATATTATAATTTATAATTTATACATAATATATTTTTCTCTAAACGAGAGGAAAAAGAGAAAAAAGTTTAAAAAATGATTTGGATCGGGTTGGGTCGAGTTGGGTTGGGTTATCGGTTAACTCATAAAAGAATTTAGGTTGTGTGGATGACCCACGAGTCAACCCAACTCAATCTATATTTTTCAAGTCGCTTTTGGGCTCGACCCATTTTTCAACCCAACCTATGACTCTCAACCCTAATTCACTATTTTCGTATTAAATTCGTGTTGGGTCAGAAATTACCACCAATATCTGAAAATGTTATTGGATTAGGAACGCCAAACATATACTCACCCAAAGAATAATGGGAAGTGATAAGAGAATTTGAACTCAAAACTTGAATAGTCTTAGATTCAAAACCCTACCATTGTACTACAAATGCCAATTGTTACCATAGTAGCTGCATGAACCAAAGTGGATACTAGAAAGGGACCCTCCATAGCATTGGGTGACCGAGTATGCGATCCTATTTGTACAGATTTCCCAACAACACCAATAAAAAATAAAATGCAAATAAGAGCGGCATCTAATGTCATATTGCAAGAAATTCCAGTAGTTATTTTAATTGCATTTGTTAGGACAATTGTAACAGTAGATTCTACACTTGTTCTCGTCGTACTTGTTTTCTACCGTGTGCTCTCGCTTTATTTTGTGCGTATACTTTTAGTTGGGGACTTGCGGAAAATTCTTATATGGACCTGATGCTGGGTTCCACTCATGCATCACGCAGTTCAAATTTAATCACATGTTATATATATTTTATAAAAAATTTAATACATAATACGTGGTTGAATATAAACTGCATAGTGCGTATACTCGATATATGGAAGAATTTCCCGAAAACTTGCTCATTAGTGTGGGTATTATATAATCATTTAACTATATGAGAACAAAAACAAACAGAAAAAAGAAAAGGTACAAAAGCTCATATCAATAAAAACCTGCTTTTGATGCTTCTGATTCTTCTGCAAATAAACCAAGCTGTCAAATTACATTTTTATCCTCACATAAATTTTCACTTTCCATTTATTGATGTGAAGCTATGAGAATACATTGGGTGACTACAAAAGATGATAGTTCCAATATCACAAGAGAATACCAATAAATTGAGGACACCAATCCAATGGGTATATAAATATATATGTATTGTTTGATTTGCTTGTTTTGAAACACAAAATAAAACATTTTTCCAAAAAACGAAATGTCGCCTTTTCAAAACTATGATTAACATTTAAAAGTACAATTAAAAATGAAGGGTTAAGGTGGAATTAATTTACTTATGTCATAATTTATTGCCTCGTACATTGACCACTATATTGACATTTTAAAGTGTATGCAATAACATTTTTGGAAATGTTTAAATTGTATGCAATAAAATTATTTGGAAATGCTAATGTAATAAAATGTATTATATCATTTAAAAGAATGCGAGGAAAAATTGCACATTTTTTTCATAAAAATAATAATTTTGATGTTTTTACTCGGGCACAATTTTTCCGTATCCATAACATATAATCCAAAACTCTTGAAACCACTCAAGTAAGTGCAACATATGCTCATTTATATCAAGTATGAATATAACAAGTAAGTGCACACACTTTGATACCCTCATTATGATCCATCATAACAAGTATGAAATTTTATTGATTTTGTATTTTAATTTCGTATGTATATATAGTTATTTGTGTTTGTCCAAAAGAATCCAGTAGTTATCTAAAATTTGGGATAAGATATGTTACCCTTTAATTTAAATCAAATGCTAAAATTATATATATATATATATATATTTTTTATTTATTGTGTCCTGTTTACAATATTTATCAATTATTTCAATTTTAAAACATTACAGTTATCTATCATTTACTTCTATATATTTTTTAAAAGTCCCATAACATAATTACAGTAAAATTTATTGAAATTAAACCCACTATGTTATTAACTAAATTCTTGAATGTGTTAATTTATCAATTATTTTTTCTTAGTGTTAATTTAGAAATTAGTTATATAATAAAAATAAATAAAAATATTATTTCTCGTATCTTGCTGTGGGTTAAGTATAAAGTTGGATAAATAGAAGTTATGTGTGTATTAGCAATAAAAGACCTAGAGGGAAATTTAGATTTGAATCAAATGCACTCCACTTAAAAGCCGATTGCATGATAGATTTATCACGCGATTGATATGTAATTCAAGAAAAGTGATAAACTATTTAATTATTGCAATAATATTTATTGATAATTAGTAGGACACGCTCAAATTTAATTTTAGTAATTAACTTTTGAATCTCGTTGACAAATATGTTGATGGGATCAAGATATTTCAACTCCAAAAAAACAAGAAATGAAAATACTAACTTTGAAAATATACTGAATGTTGTGTTCGAATTCTCTTGTCCTTTTTGTTCGTATATGGTGTTTCGATTGTCATTTTATAGAGTGTTTTCAAATTAATCGTACATAAAAAATATATTGACTGAAAAAAAAAAAAAAAAAAAACATTGAATGGAGTAGTAACAAAGGGGAGATTTTGAAAAAAACCCTAGGCCTTGGGCTTTTTTTTTTGGGACCATGAAGTCGTACGCCTAAAAATTTACACTCAAAAAATGGGCGGTGCTGCAACGCATCCAGCACAACTCAAACCACAACAAACCCAAACTTCTCCGCCCCACCAACTCCACCACCACAACCGTCGCGGCGGCGGAGGAAGCGGCGGCCGCCGCATTCATTTCCCTAAGGGTGCCTTGGTCGAAGTCCGGACCGACGAGGAGGACTTCAAAGGGGTCTATTTCTCTGCAACCGTCATTTCGCCATCTCCAGCAGCTTCCTCCAAAAAGGGGAGCAAGAAAACGAGGAAGATATTCGTGGAGTACCACAATTTGTTGGCTCAGGAAGAGGGGTCGGAGCGGCTGAGGGAGTACGTGGAACCCTCTTTCGTCAGGCCCGCTCCGCCGCTTCAGGAGATCGTTAAGAGCTTCGAAGTGGACGACGTCGTCGACGCGTTTTACAAGGACGGTTGGTGGACGGGTGTCGTGAGCCGAGTGCTGGAAGGTGGCCAGAGGTTCGTCGTGACGTTTCAAAACCCGCCGGACGAGCTCGAGTTTGGGCTCGTCGATCTTAGGGTTCACTGGGATTGGGTTGATGGGAGTTGGGTCCGGCCCGGAAAACAGGTAAATCGAAGTTTTCTTTGTTTTTATGGCATATTCGGGCCTTATTAATTTTGCATTAATTTAAGTGAAGTTTGAGAACATCTGCATTTGTTATGTGAGCTTTAACGTCTCATTTAAAGGAGTTTCCTTGTTTTTTCGTACTTTCCATTTCCTTCTCCTTTTCTTCTGGTTAATTCTTCTTCATTGCCGTGGCTTTTGAGCTTGGTCATTCTGTGGATATATTTATTTAGTTTTTAGGTTTGCTCCAAGACATGCATGCAGCTAGCTTGTAATTGGGTTTCTCCTCCGGAACTGCCAGATCTGTTGAGATTGTTTTTGCTTTTCAAGTTTACATTGTTGTTTTATTTTTTCTTTATTTATTTATTTTTTTTAGGAAAGTTAATATAGCAAGTTGCAGAACTGATCATTCTATTTTACCCTAGTCCAGAGTAGGTTTTTTTGGTTATGACCTGTTTTATTAGCACCCATATATTGTTGAAATGCTTTAATTTTATAAGAACCCTTGACCAAGGTAATCATTGAATTCTTGATGATGTTGGCAGTTATCATCCTGTCCTAATTTTTAATTTTTGATTTCTTCGTTCTCCTTAAATTCTGGGAAGAGTGTAGCAGGATTGATGTTTGCCGTGGCGCAAAAGGTAGAAGTGTCATTTGACAGAGAAGCTTGTCAGGATGCTTGGTTCCCGGCTACAATTCACAAAGACTTGGGGAATGGCACTTTTTTGGTGGAGTACTGTAGTGCAACTGCTGATAAAAAGCTTCAGACTCTTAAAGTAACAGTCGATTCGCCCCATGTCAGACCTTGCCCTCCTCTTCTGAAAGATAAAAATTTTGTTTTATTGGAAAAAGTTGATGCATTCTTTGAGTATGGTTGGTGGAGTGGGGTTATTACGAAAGAGCTTGAAAATAGTAGGTACATTGTCTTCTTTAAGCAAACGAAAAGGGATATGGTATTCAATGAATCGGAATTAAGAGCGCATTTGGAATGGAAGGATGGCAAATGGTTCACTTCTTCCCAGGTTTTTTCTAGTCTCTCAAGAATCTTCCCTTTCATTGCTTCATATCAGGCTTTGTTTTGCTTTTCAACGTTTTCCTTGTTATTATCCCCTGTAAAGTCATTTTAATTTCCAGCTGTCATTATCTGCATGTAGTTTAAAAACACATTTATGTTGTTTTATATGCCATAGCGACGATTTCTCTTGCGTGAGGAAGGGAGCAGAGGGACTTTGCCCTTGTTATCTTTGTTGTGCATGTGGCAGAAGGCAAGTAGTACTTCCGGTTGAGAAATGACCTGAATGGATTACTGAATGATGCAATTGTACATGTTTATTCTCTGAGTGACGCTCTGTGGTGTCTATTTGCAAACTAAAGAGTGTTGTTAGCCTATTGATAAACTATCCCTAATTGCTGTAGTAAATTGTGGCCTAGTAAAGTTCTCCACTTCTCTGTTGAAAGCCTTCTTATATGATCCATAGTAGCATTTGAACATCATGTTTGAGCCCTGAAAATAAAGGCTAGTCTACTTAGAGTATGGTGTGACTTTGCATTCAATTTGTTATATATTAATCTAGATCATGTACTCCATTTTTACCCTAAAGAAACATTGTCTGAGTGTTTTTCTTACTCATCAGCAGTCTGAGTACACTCATATTAGAGTATAAAAATTGGCTGTGGTCTACGGTCCTGAATCTGGGGGCCATCCTTCATTGCTTGTTTGTGGTTTTGATATACAAAAACGTATACCTTTAAGCATTAAGTTGTTTGCTATTATTAAAAGCTCTAGTCCTTGGCAGTTATCTCAGGAAGTCTCAATCCCATCTTCAGATGGCGCAATGCATGAACATCACACACCTGAAAATTCGAGCACCTCCGTGGCAACTGCCCCGGCGAACAATTCGGGAGATAGAAAGGACACACTTGATGGGAAATCTTCACTGACATCTAGCGTTGAGCAATTAGCTCATGACAGTCAGAAATTGTCGCATGTGAAGCCATCTCTGGCAAAACGAAGGCGAGATTTATGTGATTCGCATAATCCTCTTTCTCAGCCTTTGGAAAAGCTCAAGGAAGGAAGTTTGCTTGGAGCATGTCAACAAGATACACAACAAGATACACATGATGGATCCAATAAAGAAATGTTAAGCGGTTCTGTAAGCCCTGTTTCTGTAAATAACATGGCAATCTCTGCAACACTAACTGCTACTGGGGATCAGTCTGCCAATAATGCTTCCTGGGGAAAGAGAATTGTAAGTCACACCTGCTGCTGGATGTTGCCCATGTGGTGTTTTGGTTCTTCTACCATTCAAAGTTGTATTGAGTTTATAGTTGATCAGTAATAAATGTGTAAAACACATAATCGCTGAAGTTTTTACTTCCATTTTAAGTTTCGTCTCTCTAATCTAGGTTGAGGCTCTATTTTGAATCTATCAACAGTGCAAAGATGGTAAATGCAGCTTATCTTATTGGCCACGAGTGATGTGTGATTAGTTCCATAAGAAAGGGGTCAACTTTTAAACCCCACCCCCACCAAATAAACGTAGGTAGAAATGAGAGACGGATGAAATTATCCTGTTTTAAGCATCATAATCCCGTAGAACCTCTTCTTTAAGGTTAGTTTGTTGCCGAATTCTGAACTAAAACATCTTTTTAGATTATACAAGCATATTATGATTACTTAGCTCTGTTGAACTTCTCACGCACTTATATGGATATTATTTGTGGAGTGATATTCAAATTTTCCATTTATCAACAGAGTTTCAACTCTTGAGAAATGTCAAGGAAAATCATTATTTATCGACGATTTTAATCCTCCTGTCTTCTATGTGCTTTTATATGTTGCAGTAATTGACTCATATGTTTGGATTTGTTGGTTTTAAATCATGCAGCGGAGAAAGAAAAGAACCTTTGATACGATACGAAGTGTTGGTGAGAGGATTAACTCTGTATCCAGTTCTATTAAGAAGAGCAGCACACAGATGGTGCAACTTGAAAGTCTGGAACTTGATGTTGGAGGTATACAGTTATCATTTCCGTCATAATTTGCCTGCATATTTGTACATTTTTATTTAATTAGATACTCTGGGAGTTAATTTTCAGGAAATAAGACGCAAGCAGCAGGAAACACAGCTGAAGTCGTCCAGAATGAGCATGCAAAAGAAGAAACTGAACTTCCTGTCATAATCGGTTTGCCATGTGCAGAAAAGGGTAGCTCTGAATTTGGAAAATCCAGGGGTAAGAGGGGCCTTGCTTCCAATGACAGGGAAATGAAGGATCTTGTGAGTGATCCAACACAGCAACTAGATGATTCCACAATTCAGGATATCAAGGTGACTATTATGATGAGGCTGATCACTTTTTACATATAATTTTTTTAAACTAGATGCATGTGCTTGTCTTTTGAAACTTACTAACATTGTTTTTATTTTTGTTTTCCATATTATTTAACATTAACAACACATTTTACCATTATATTTTGAGTTCAGCTAAATTCTTGTGATGCAAAAAGGATATCCATAATAAGACTGGAAAAAAGATCTAAAAAGAAAAAGAAAATAAAAAGAAAGAGAGATGCTGAGATGAGAATGGAGTGACAAACCAAGTCATGGATCTTTAAGAGGTTCTTAGATTGGAGTTCCCCAAGAGAAGAATAAGTAGTTTCTTCAGAGGATTTCTTGGGTAATGAAGGTGAAGTGGATAGTACTTGGGATGCATACCTTTTTGGTGGAAATGGATCTAACTTTTCCATGATTGTTACTACAACTAATAAATTTTAGAGGCCAGGAGGTCAAATTTTCAGTTGAAAAAGAATAAACTAATTATGATTCTAAATTTGACATAGGTAATAATAATTTTGGCATTTATCTCGGTCTGGGAGCTCAACTAGTAAAGCTGTGAAACTTACAGAATAGCTTGGGAACTATGATGCTTCATGATGGTAACATTATACACTTATTTTATTACTAAACAAAATTGCAGATGTTTTATGTATATTATCTTTGTGCACATGCTTTACCCCCTACCCTTCCCATGCTCTCCAGTGTGGGACTCACGAATAAGAAGATGAGAAAGGGAATATAAAGGATACTAATACTACTTCTAGGCCTTTCCGACCTTAGTTCATAAAACGTGTAAGGTTTGCTTAGTTTACTGTTGTGGCATCTTTAGGATGGCGCACAATTGGAAATTGGAAACTTCAGTGAGAGGAAAAGGAGGGGAAGGCCGCCCCGAAGAAAGCTTCTGATCGCAAACATTAAGACTCCAGTGAAAGGTAAAATAGCTTCCTTTTTGTTGCTATTCTCTTTCACTCTGAATGTTGATTATAGGGAAGATTTTATGTTGTAGGGAATGCTCAAAATGGAGATGTTGGTTCTGATGATAAGAGCAGAAAAGATGATGATCCGCTTAGAATTCCTGAAGTGGAGGTGGTGGGAATGGAGGTCTTATCACCCAATCAGGAGAAGACGACTGTCAATCAGGACAAACCAAGTAACGGTCAGACTGATCCCAAAAATAGAAAAGGAATTATGAAAAGAACCTCAGCTAAAACGCATGATGATAAAGTTGTTAAAGAGTCGATCAGGCCACCAGAGAATCATCCTCTGAAGAGAGGAAGAAGACAGTCACATAACCCCACAGTAGAAGTGCCGAAAGTTATGCAAGAAGCACCCAACAATGATTTAGATGATGAACCACTTTCAAAGTGGATTGGGGCGAAGCATGCATCCACAATTGATGGCTCAAGTAAGCTTATACATGTTTATTAGTGCTTCTTGGTTTCACTGTCTGCCCGATGATATTCAATCTTGTGCAGGACCGTCTCCTCTGAACACTGTGGAGAAATGCACAGAAAATGGCAAGGAGCAAGGAGATACTGTTGTGCTAGACGAGCATGGTGAGAAGCAGCCAGAAAGCGTAGATGAAGTTCCAGCAATGCCAATTCAAAGCTTGCCTTTTGTAAAAAACACCATTCTTTGGAAAACAATTGAATCCATGGAAGTTTTCCAGAGAATGCCCCAAAGGCCTCACTTTCAAACTTTGGAACACTTTAAAGAAAGCGCTCGTGAAGGCTTGGCTATAGGGTACATGGTAACCTTTTCCGGCGTAGTTGAGAAAACCTCCCGGTTGCAGTTCAACGATCCTAAAAGCATCACAGACGACATTTTGGAGACACTTGCAGACTTGGAAAGACATGGATTTGATGTTAGAGTTGTACGCAACCGTGTGAACAAGCTGCTCGCTGTGAAAGATAAACAGGAAAAGCTTTTGGACGACGAAAAGGAAATCGACAAACAAATTTCAGAGCGCAATCATGAGAAGAATAGGATCGAGGAAGAGATACGCAAGATCAACGAGCATATAAAGGAGTTGCAAAGGAAGCTTGCGCTTGCCGAGTCAGCCAAGGGAAAAGAAGATGATGAAATTGCCTCTTTGCACACGAGACTTAAGGAAACGGCAGAAAGCATAAAGAACGCGTACCGTGATTTTGAAGCCATAGCTTCGTCTACATTTTGATTTGTCCAAAATAACCCGACGTTTGTGTCATATTTGTTGGCTCATGCTGCAAATTGGCTGGCATAATGTTTGGGTGTGATGATGTATATTGTGAGTTGTTGGTGTAGGGGCTAACCTTGCCTGTTGTTGATATTGGTGTCTAGTACCAAGTAGGAGGATATTGAGGTCTTAATTTGACTTCTCTGTTATGATTTGGTGTCTAACAAGAAATCCATGACTTTGTTGTTGGCTTGAATTGTGAGACTATTTGTAACAAAATCAGGTTTCACTTTGGAACTTGTATAATTTTGCCTCGGGTGTTTAGATTTCATTGTGTTGTAGATTGATTGGAGGCTCAAATGTGTGTGTGTGTGTGTGTGTGTGTTCCTAAGAACCTTATCAACGTAGGGTTAAAATTTTTCGGTTGTTATAACTTATAGAGAAAATTACGGTGACCACCCATGATTTTAGTGGATGGAGGGTTTTTAGATATTTTATGTTAAATTTATTTGTGATTTATTGAAAATATCCTCTAGTCCATCTTTTTTATTTTTTTATTGATGAAAATATCTTTTTGATTTTTTTCTTTTTGACAATATTGCTTTCATTTCGTAATATTTGTTGTTTAATTTTTTTTTTGGCATGAAGAAGTTAAGAGTGTATTATAATTGAGAATTTTATTTTTATTAATAGTTTATTGAAACTATCACAAATATTAATTACATATTAAATTTTTACTAATGTAAAAATTACAATGTCCATATGATTTTTAGCATTCAACATAATAGTATTGAAGTACGTGAACATATATAAGTGCAAAGTGCCCTACTTTTCTCGAATGTGTTTTGAAAAAAAAAGAAAATTTTTGAAAATAGAGATAATAATTAGAGAGATAAATGAAATAATTTATGCGTGGGTAAAATTGAAAAAAAAATTCATTAAAAGATTGTATTTTTGTAAAATGATAAATATTTTAAAATAAAAATAAAACGATAGGTATTGCGAAAAGGAAGTAGTATAAGTTACTACAACGTACGAAAGGGTATTTTTGTTAATAAAGAAAATGAGAAAAATTCCGAAGGGCATATCTGCATCAAGGGCTTTTGTTTTTTTGTAAACGAAAGAATATATGCATAATAACATATTCGAGTATATCACATAAAATTAATTTGAACTAAACTTTTTAATCTTTGCATTTATGAACTGACTGAAATCAAATAATAGTTGCCTTGTTCATTAAATGCTTGATAGTTGAAATATAACCATAAAACGAAAATACTAGTAATGCCTTTATACACACACACACACACACACACACACACATATATATATATATATACGTGTGTGTGTGTGTGTGTATTTTGTGAAGCTTGATTTTGATGGAAGCGTATGTCTTAAGCTAGGACCCAATCCCCATTTCAAAACTTCTTCTTCCCTCTCGACCCTATTCCTACTCTCTCTCTCTACACTGCTTGCTGAAAATGTCGACTCCCGAAAATGGAGATTCCTCCGATGATCCCTTCAAGAAAGGCGCGCAAGTGGAAGTGAGCTTCGACGACGAGGGTTTCCGTGGCTCCTGGTACACGGCCACCGTCCTCCGCCCATACCCCCAGAAGGCTCCGTCGACGAAACCTCGTCTCCTAGTCCAATTCCACACTCTCACCGTCGCCGACGGCTGCAAAAACGCTGGTTCCCCACTACGCGAGCCCGCCGAGGTCATAAACCTCCGCCCTATCCCGCCGCGCGAATCCCGACGCAGCTTCCGCGTCGGCGAGGATGTCGACGCTTTCCACAATGATGGATGGTGGGAGGGCATCGTCATTTCCGTGCTCGACGACGATCGTTACTCTGTATACTTCCGCTCCTCACGCGAGCAGATTGTTTTCTCGGAGTCCCAGCTTCGCCTTCACCGCGAGTGGGTTTATGGAAAGTGGGCTCCCCCTCTGGAAGATGACCGTGATCCGCTGCAAGCTCCTGAGACAAATTAGGTTTGTGTTCTATTGCATGCATCATTCAACCGTTTCGCTTCGTTTCTTTGTGTGTGTGTGTGTGAGTGAACGAGTGCGTGTGGCTTGAATCATTAAATGCGAGGTTTGATTGTGTGTGTGTGTGTGTGTGTGTGTGTGAGTGAGTGAATGAGTCCGGAAATGAGAATAGTACATGAGTGAATCCAACAAAGGCCTGCGCAACTTGGCTGCATCATTTATCAATAAACCTCTTCTCGTGGAGTAATTGTGTATTTACTTGTTCTGTTCTCTGGATTAAAGAAGTTCAACTTCAAGCTTGACCTGTGTAGAACGATTAGGTTTTCCTATCTGGTTAGTCCTTTCAATATCTAGATTATTGTTTCTGTGATTTTGTTTAGCCTTCTATATTTGGATAGTATCCTTTTTTCCAAAATGTTGTTTCATCTATTGTTCTATAAGTCATATTCATGCCATGTGTATAAAATTATTTCTTCAATTATACAATTAGTTTGAGATCTTTACATTTGGCATATATTCATGTATTGGAGTAGAAGATGAAACACGGCTTAGAATAGAGGATCTCGCGTGTTCTATATTAAACTTGGTTGCATGTGTAATGTGTTTGAACCCTGGATGTTAGTACTTGCTTTTAATGCATTAAAAGAGAGAAAAATACGGGTCGCTAGAGCAATGTGCATCAATTGTTTATATATGGGAAACTCTATTACTTCCACTCACTGTCTCTGTGTTTGGACATGGCTTTTATCCTTGATTTTCCAAGACTTGATCAAAACTGGGTTGAAGCTAAAAGAAAGTGAAGTAGTCGAAATTGAAATTATTTGAGTTTCGAAAGCCATTCATTGAGTCAGGCACATTATGAGGGACTATTGCTCTTTATGAGCAATGGGGAAGATTAGTTTATGTTTCCATAACATGAAATGATTTTCTCTGTCTATTGAATTCATATAGTTTCAAAGAAACTTTTCTATGTTTCAACAAATGAAGTTGAGTTTTTATAACCTTATTGTTCAAAAATACATAGGCTTTCCCGATTTCTTTAAGAAGTTCATATTGGATTCCCTACTTGTGTTTGCTCCAAATTTTGGTTCCTAATGAAAATTGAGTTCTTGTGATATTACATGGTTTTGGATTCCGTATTTGTGTCAACAACTGAAAATTGAGTTTTTCTGTGATTGTCTTTCAGATGCTCTCCAGTCCTTTGATGTTTTCTGGCTGCAACTTGAACACGGATGGGGACTTGTTTCCCGGTGAGGTTTAATCTTTTGTTGATCCTCTGTCAGCTTAATATGCTATGTAAAGACACAACATCAAAGATTTGTATGGTCTTCTAAGACAATCTTTCAGTTGTTTTGTGCACATAGGATTGCAGCTTCTATGAGATATAGTGTACTTCCTGTATCTGATTTCTAAGATTGTCCGAATGATATTAGAACTCTGTAGTAGTCAGTTCTGTGTTTTGCTGAAATTCCAAGAGTTAATCACTCATACACACTCTTCCAAAGAGAAAGTGAAACTATTTTTCTGTCTTTTGTTTTAGCTGAATCATCTTTTGACCTCGGATTATGTTTAGGTAGTTTAGAAAATTTAGGATCTGAATATTTTCTTCATTTGGTTTTTTTTTTTTTTTTTTTTTTGCCTAATAGAATGTTTTTCCTCCTTCGCTAACCCTTGTTTGCTATTAAACAAGTTTGCTTAAGTGAAGGCCTGAATGTCTTTCACAATGGGAACAAGGATTTATACAAAGCATCTTTGAAGATATGAAACATGTTTATATAAAACTGTGTGCATGTGACATATCTTCTACTATAACATCATAAAACACATGTTGTGCTAGTTTTGCATTGCACATAAAAAATTGTTACGCGATATTTGAGCTATGACATGAAACGTTTGACTCCTGTCGTCTCTTGGCATAATTAAATTAAATCACACTATACCAATCAAGAACATTTTGGCATGAACAAGTCATATTTTAGTTTGCAATATGTGTTTATCTGTTTCAGATTTAAACCGAGTCGGCTATGAGCTGAAGTCCTGTATTATAGGCAGGGCTAGTGTATTTTATGTTTTTTGCATTCGACCCTGGAAACCAAGAAACAATATTTACTAGATAGTAATGTATGTCTACTCGGTTAGTGCTTGAACATGATTGATTGAACGAATAATGTGAGAGAACTGGTTAGATATAGAATTCATCTTCTGAGGGACCACTTCATTGGGTCTTGGATTGTCTCAGGCTTATTACCACTGTCACAGATATAAAGTGTAAAGATCTAGTCATATATACCTAATAGCTGCATCTCTCTCTCTCTCTCTCTCTCTCTCTCAATGCATTTGACACATTTTCTTGCTGTTGTTACCCAGTTCTTTCTGGGCTTGGATTCTGGGTCTCAATGTTTCATCAATTTTTTCGCATTTATGTTGATGCGTCCTCTATATGTGAAATATTTTTGCACTGATGTGATTGGATTGCTCAATCGAATGAAAACTTTGGTTTCAAGTGCTTGTGAATAGAATTAAATTTTGAGAGGACTGATACTTAAATTTTTGCACCCAACTCCCAACAACATTAGAAACCCTTTTAAAGTCTTTTACATCTTATCGGTAATGTGTTGTCACGATTGAGGAGTCGTCATATTTGGCCATTTTGATGCCACTTTAAATGTCTTAAATGCAGAAAATGTTGCTGTTGGGGTGGTGTGTGGGGTGGTTGATGTGTCGTTTTCTTTGTGCTTGCTCTTTTATATCCTAATAATCCCTCTAAAATGAAATCACTTCTGTTGAAGCTCCATCAAGTTGCTGTATAATTGAGTGTTTAATGGCATGTTAATTGGTTGATGAAATATATGAAGACTGTTGGAATAGTGTGTATAAATGCAAATTCGTAGCTTAGATTGATACTCTGCTGTCGAAATACCTTCAGAATGGTACTCTACATTCTCATAGAAAGTAGGACAAGAGAAGAGATGATCCAAGTACAAGTGATGTGAAATGTGTTACGTTAGCTGCTTAGCTTCACAGTTGGAGCTACAAATTCTGGTTTTGGGATTGATAAGGAGATATTAGGTTTCTAGGACACCCTATACATGTCAACTGATAAAAAATATAACTAACACAACTCACACCAATACATTCGCACACATGAAAAGTTTCATGCTACCTAGTTGAGTATTACCCAATTGATATTTTTAGTTGTTGGATTTAAATATAAATGATATCAGAAAGTGTTGACAAAGTAAAGCACACGGTGCAGAGGAGGAGGAGTGGATGGCTTGAAACCAACACCTTGTTGGTGCCGAAGCTGAGCTCCCTACCATCATTGGGATTGGGATTGAGATTGAGATTGAGATTGAGATTGAATTCTTATAAAATATAAACGATAAATTTGTTATGTTTTATTAAAGGCCACATAAGCTTTAAACTTCGATTAAAATATATGAATTTGTTACCATTATCAATCTCGTTACTCATTCCATCAGTCACTGGATTCTTGAATGAAAACGCTGTAATATCCATAGGTTAATCTGAGAATCTCACCAAGTGATAATGCACCCCATTTTAAGGCATTTCGGTACCATATTTATTGAGTCCTAATGGCAATTCAGCTAGTCATTGAAAGGGGGGCATTATTGTTATTATTATTATTAATATTCAATCTAGTGGCCGTTGGTAACAACTGTGTGGGAAAGGTTTGAGCCTTGTGTCGCTGCCATTTAATTCATAGGGCTGCGTTTTAAATCCTCCACTCTAATCATCATAACTCATTGCTCATGCCTTGAAATTTCCTTTGATGTCACATGAGATTCTCTATTTTAAATTGTGTTTTATTTTCTATTTCAATTCATGGATATACGTCAAGTGTATAATTAAGAAAACGACTTTATACACATGGCATGCATGTGAATTATGGAATAGGAGATGAAACACTATTTTAAAATAGAGGATTCTATCCACTTTGGTATGTGTGTGTGTGTGTGTGAGAGAGAGAGAGAGAGAGAGAGAGAGAGAGAGGATTAAATATGAATTGATATCTAGCATCTATCAAGTCATCCACTGTAATCCCATTTCGTATAGCAACACAAAGATTTTTGTTTAAGAAATTGAAAGTTTCAAAGACACTATAACAATGTGCTGTGAGCAAAATAAATAATCTTTGGCTTGTACAAAAATCTGCCCCTTGCAATTTGAAGACAGTTGTCGGAAAGTAACGGAAAGGTATGTCTTACTTTAAACTAAATTTAATCTGACAACGCAAGTTAATCTAAATCGGAACAAAGTCAAAAGAAATTTAATTTAACATCTTGAATTTAAGTCTTGTCGAAACTCAAAATATAAGAAATCAATAATTCACTTGCTCAATTGATGCACAGTATAGTAACTACAAAATCCGGGGCGGGGGGGGGGGAACCCATAGTTTGATTGATTATTTTAATTATCTCAAAATACTAAACAAGTATTATATTTATTATAACTAGATATGTTTCTCAAACTTCTTATTTACGGAAAATCCTTTGAAAATAGTTCTATTTCCATAAAATTTTATATGGTATTAAAAGTTACAAATACCTCTTAACACGCGATTCTGTATTGTAATTATAGTTTCAAATTGCAATACGAAATTATATTTTGAGGGCATTCATACTTTTTTTCATATCATAATAACTTTTACTAAGAGTTTCTAAATTTGAGGAATTTTTTATGATTAACTTAGAGGCAAAGATTTGACTGGCAAGTATAGTCACCTTTAACTCGAACAAAATTTTACACGTACTTCTAGAAAAAAGAACTAAATTTAGCCACCCGGAAAAAATTAAAAGTACTTAATGTTAAAAAATTGATACGTCAGGAGCTGTGACATCGCATCTCTGGTTTTCTCGTTAAATTTGCAGAAAAAAGTTACTTTTTTAATTTTTTTTATTACGAAAAAGCGAATTGGTTAAAGCCAAAATCTAAAAGCCAATCCATTTTCTACCAACAGAACAAGAAGCTCTAACTTCTTCTCTGCATTGAATGATGGCACACAGGCTGGTTCGAAAAAAGTACCACACCATTAAGCCACCCCCAACTGCCCACCCCTATTCATTCACTGAGCTCGTGAGCACCCTATAAATCCCCACTCCCATGTCCCGCCATTTCACTCTTAGCCATCTCTACAACTCTCCCTAAACAAAGCTACCTTAATCATCCCCCCCCACCCCACCCCCCGCCCCACAAACTCGTGTAAGTTCTTGTCTTTTCTGGGATTTTTCGGATTGTTTCAGGTTTTTATTATATCTTTTTCTTTTGTCCCGTTTCATTTGTGTATGTAAATGCTCTGTTATGTGCAGATTATGGTAGAGATTTCGACTTTTTTGAAGTTCTTTGAGTTGGCTGTAAATTTTTTCGATTTTTTTTTTCTCATGATCTTGATCATATGACTTCAAGGGTATCTGGGTTGATCATTTTTTTTTCTTTAATTTTTTTTTAATTTCTGAACAAATTAATAAGAAAGCTGAGAGTATTTAGGAATATGATGAAAAGTATATATAAAGACTCCTCTTTTTCTTGCCACTGCATTTATGCCGGTGACTCAACCATGACTTAAGTTTGGGTGTTATGCAAAACATATTCTTTTGGCTTTTGCTGAATATTTTGATTAGGGACGGAGCCAGAATTTTTGGTATGGTTGGCGATGTTAAATATTTATAAAATATTAAGGTATTTCTACGTTTCGGAGGAGTCAAAATTCAAACTTTTTTGAAAGATACATGTATATTTTACATGTATATTTTAGCTCGACATACAGTCTGTAGCCCCTCTCCGCCCCATCTCTGATTATGTTAGTTGCTTTATATAAAAAAATTTCATTTTTGGCAAGTATAGTTCCACCGTATAATTTCCCTTTTGCTAAGGCATTATTGTTAGTTTATTTGTGCAGAAAATGAAGAAATTTGCTGTGAAAGTCGAAGAAGGCAAGAAAGGCCGGGACGGGCAACCGTCGGTGGGCCCCGTTTATCGCAATCCATTAGCTGAACATGAATATCCCCCTGTTGATCCTAAGATGTCCACGGCTTGGGAAATTTTCAGGTGATGTGCTTATAGTTTTATTGCAAACAAGTTTATATAATCCTTAAAAACTCACATGTTTATTGCCCTAAATCAATGATCAGATAGTGAAGATTTTCTAGTTTTTAATCGTGCAGAACATCGGCGGAACAACATTCGGGGAACAGGATGCTGGGATGGCGCGAGTCGGTAAATGGGAAGGTACGAGTTTTTATCTACCTGTTGTTAATTTTAAAATTACACATGCATCCCTTGTAAATTTATCTTCACCTCACAGTTACTTGCATGTTGTCTTGATTGAATTTTTGCCAGTTTTAGTCGAAATTCGACGATCGATTCTTAATGTTGAAATCGAGAGGGGAAGTTTGTGTAATTACACATAGTTTCAGGGGCAGATAGTCTAATTTTAAAATCTTGTAATGTTCTTGATTGATTCTTTTTGATCTTCAGTGGGGGCCTTATGTTTGGAAAACTTACAAGGAAGTGTTTGAAGAAACTCTTCAGGCTGGTTCTGCATTACGGGCACATGGTTTTGGACCTGTAAGAAAATGCATACATAGCATTCATTTTTTTTTCTTTCTTTTTTTTTTAAATTATTATTCTTCAAAGTATGTAAAAAGGTCTACAACGACGAATAAAGCGAATTAAACAATTGTTACAGGGTGATCGAATCGGAATATATGGATCAAATTGTCCTCAGTGGATTGTGGCAATGGAGGTCAGTTTTGGGAACTAGGATCTGTATTTCCTCAATTTATTTATTTATTTTAGCTATATCAATTATTTTTATTTTATTATTATTTTTCTTTCAGGCCTGCAGTGGCCACAGCTTAATTTGTGTTCCTCTATATGATACCCTTGGTAAACATCCTGCCTTATCTTTCTTACACTTAATTTCAGATTCATGGATCACTTTTTCACACACACACACACACACATATATTAATAACTTGTGGACTCATGGCTTTCGGGGGATAAAACACAAATAATTTACTATGTATGGTGGGAACAAGAAGTTTGTGAGTAGCTAGGATGAATTTTAACTGCAATTTTCAGGATTTAGATTGATCTAAAATGATTTTTCTTATTAGGACAGGCCCGGGAGCTGTTAACTACATATTAGATCATGCCGAGATTGGTGTCGTTTTTGTTCAAGATAAGAAAATTAAAGAAGTGAGCATCTCAAACTTTACTCTTCAGTTCCATGTTACTTTATTAGCATCAACTTTATCTTAAGAGTTAATTAAACATCTCCTTGTGTGGCAGCTTTTGAATCCTGAATGCACTCATGCTCAAAGGCTAAAATGTGAGAGTTTCTTCTTCTTCTTCTTCTTCTTCTTCTTCTCTCTCTCTCTCTCTCTCTCTCTCTGTCTAAAAACATTTTTACCAAGTTTGGTTTTGGTTGCAGTGATTGTTTGCTTCACTTCATTAACAGAGGAGCAGGAGGATAAGGCTGCCTCCATGGGCATAAAAACGTATTCGTGGAGAGAGTTCCTTAAAATGGTAAATTTTCTCTGCTCTATTTACTAACTTCTTTTTTGGTATCCAATTGATCCGTGTTTTTGCTTTCATATGGTTCTTCTTTTTTTAAAAAAAATTAATGATTCTTGCTTCAACATATTATTAGTTCTGAACAATTTTCAACATTGTATTAGGGAAAAGAAAATCCGTACGATGTCTCGCCGCCAGAGCCGTCTAGCATAGGCACGATTATGTACACCAGTGGCACCAGTGGTGCTCCTAAAGGTGTCATATTGACCCATGAAAACATCACGACAAACATACGAGGGGTCGATCTTTTCATGGAGCAATTCGAAGATAAGGTGAGTACAATTCCTTAATGCACTCTAGTCTAGCATTGTACTCCTCATGTCAGCTTCATTTGTCCAAAAAACCGAAAAAATAAATAAATTAATTGATACCTGTTATGCTAATTATTTCCGGTACCCTTGATAGATGACGACGGATGATGTGTACATATCGTTCCTCCCCCTCGCTCACATTCTTGATCGTATGATTGAAGAATATTTCTTCCACAAGGGCGCTTCAGTTGGCTACTACCATGGGGTAAGTTGCTATAAGCCTTTTCTCTCAGCCCTTTTTCACTATTTCTGAAATAATAAGACACACACACACACACACAGTTCTCTACAACGGATTTCTAAAGGTTATTGTCGTAGAGTTATAGGCCCTAATCTTATCGCCGCATGTCTGATCATCTTTTCCGATGCGTATTGAAGAATATCAATGAAATTCGGGATGATCTGATGGAGTTGAAGCCAACATTTTTGGCGGGAGTGCCTCGAGTTTTTGAACGGGTGCACGAAGGCATGGACTATTTGCTTTGAAGGCCCTAACTTAGACACACACACACACACACATATATATATATATATATGGCTGATGGTGTTTAGGTTTATCTGTTGTCCTGCAGGAGTCTTGAAAGCACTCGAGGAACTCAACTGGAGAAGGAGAAAAATTTTCCACTTGCTTTACAAATAGTAACAACCCTTCTTGTCTTCAATAAATTTGTCTTCTCCTTAACTCTAGTATGTAAGCGAATACATGTAATGATGCTAATATTTTTGCATTTCGTAATACAGCAAACTTCACTGGATGAATAAAGGGTACAAACATAGAGATGCATCGCCTTTGGCAGATCTACTTGCTTTTGGGAAGGTTGCCTCTCTCTCTCTCTCTCTCTCTCTCTCTCTCTCATATATATATATATATATAACCATTATTTTGTTTGCTTTTGTTTAGGTCAAGAACCGATTAGGTGGCAGAATACGTCTGATAGTCTCTGGCGGCGCACCGTTGAGCAGTGAAGTGGAGGAATTCCTAAGGGTTACTTCATGTGCTTTTGTAGTACAAGGCTATGGTAAATAATTACTTTATTTTAGAAAAAAAAAAGTAACAATGAAGACCATTTAGAACAAGCCAACAATGCTTTTCGAAGATATTTTCACATTTTTAGAATCAATTTTGAGGAAGTTTCATATAAAACTTACTAAAATTTGAATGGTAGGATCATTTAATTATGTGTAATAATAAAAAAAATGGGGTAACTATAAGGCGGCGATAATGGGAGGTATGTGTAATTCGGAAACTGAGGGAATATATCTGTGTAATTACACATACTTATCGGGGAGGTCTTTGTAATTATTTCATTACTGCGTGTGATGTAATCCCATCACAAAGTTCAGATATTCGTTCTTTTATAACCATCGTTTAGAACTTTTCAACAATACTTTAGCCCAAGTGATATATACGAAACGATTTTTCGCAGGACTGACGGAGAGTTGTGGATTATCCACACTTGGCTTTCCAGACGAAATGTGCATGATAGGCACTGTAGGTTCGGCATTCATTTTTTCTGAGATCCGTCTAGAGGAAGTTGCGGATATGGGCTATGACCCACTAGGTGATCCTCCTCGTGGCGAAATATGCCTTCGACCAAAAGTGCCATTCGCGGGGTACTACAAGAACCCCGAATTAACACAGGAAGTCCTTAAGGATGGATGGTTTCACACAGGTTTCAAATTTCATCGTTTTGTAATCGTATAGCGCTGTTGCACAATATCAAAAAATGAACGTATTTTTAACCATCCACGTTAATCCTCAGGCGACATAGGAGAGATGCTGCCCAACGGGGTGGTAAAAATCATCGATCGAAAGAAGAATCTCATCAAGCTATCTCAGGGAGAGTATGTCGCAGTTGAATATCTTGAAAAAGTTTATGGTATCACCCCGATAGTCGAAGATGTGAGCATATTTAGTACATAAGAGCTTGGCATTAATCTTAGTTATGTGTTGTTCTGTTGATTTATTTTTTGTCGAACCCGTGTAGATATGGGTGTATGGAGACAGCTTCAAGTCGATGCTCGTTGCGGTTGTGGTCCCAAATGAAGAAAACACCGTGAAATGGGCGCAGCAGAACGGCCACAAAGGGTCGTTTTCGGACTTGTGCTCCCTGGACCAGCTCAAAGAACATATGCTCCATGAGCTCAAGGCTACAGCTGAGAGAAACAAGGTCAGTTTGGTGTTAAAATTATATATGACCAAGCTAACAAAACTTATGAAACACTTGGATAGCATCATCGATGTATGATATACGAGTGACTAAACAAAGCACCATGGCACGTATGGAACTTGCTTCACACGCTTGCTCGTGTGTGCATCGCCCTCTATGGTATAGGAAACTAGCGCTTGAGCCCGGGCGCGATATGGCTACAAGTCGAGACAAGAGTTGTTTTCTCTGTCTTTCTGAACGAGACTATACTGGCACTCACGGTTTCGTTACCTAGCGGTCATTCTATAACCTCTACTCTTCTTTTTTCGCTTTTGTCATCAGCTAAGGGGATTCGAGCATATCAAAGGCGTGATCGTGGAGCCTCAACTCTTTGAATTATCCGAAAAGGAACTCGTAACAGCGACCCTCAAGAAGAGACGAGATAGGTTGCTCAAGGAGTACAAGGTAACCGGTCCCTTCGTTTCTTACAACTAGTTTTCGATTGTTTTACCATCGAGTAAACGCGATCTTTTTTCGTGTGGCATGATCTACGACGCAGGCTGAAATCGACGCCCTCTATCGGAAGTTAGCCGGAGCAAAGTCATAGCTACATAAACTTGCAGCAATAGCTCTTCCATTGATGATTGCTATATAGTACAATGGTTGTCTTTGTAGCCAAGTGCCAATACATTAGTAACAATTTGACAAGTAACCATTGTGAAAAATGCTTATGTCGCGGTTGAGCATATCCTTAAAAGCGTGCTTTGTTTCTCATGTGCTTAAAAATGGGGATGTTGGTTAATGTAATTTGGGTCTATTCGTGTATCTATACATGCTTATAAATTTCTTAAAACATCTTGCAAGATGAATATTTATGCATAGCTTTTACAATATTTTAACGTGTTTGGTGAAAGTTTGAAAGAAAAAAAAGAGTGATTATTATCTCAAAATAAAATAGTATGAAAGTGACGGATACTTTAGACGTGTCTTTTGTGTGATTATATTAGTTACACAATTGTCGGTACTAACACTATATAGTTAACGTGATTTTATTTATTTAAACTCATGAAAATTCATTCTCACGGGAAAAAAAATACTAATCAATAATAGTTGTGTTATTTTTTAACTATTAAATAATCAATAATCAATAACACTTAGTTCAAAAGAAATAAATAAATAAAGTAATCAATAATAACACAGGCGGAGCTTCTTGGGGGCATGGGGGGCCAGGATTAAAATTTATTTAACTACCTACCTCTATATATATATATATATATATATATATATACTAACAATACTGCACACTCTATGTGTGTGTAAAATATAAAAAATATATATTTTAATTTAATACTTCAATTTTTTTAGGATGAAAATATAAATATATTATTAAATTTCTTTTTGTAAGAATACTTTTTTAAACATTATTTGAAACAATTTATTAAATTATAATAATTTTAAAATAAAAAAATTATATGAAAAAAAAAATTACATGATAAAGAATAAAAAAATCAAGTAATTGTAATTAGAGAAAGTGGTTTGTGGGTTGAGAACATGGAATTTTTAAATTGGATGTAATATTATAATATTGACCTTTTTATTTGCTTATTTATTGCATATGTTTACTATTTAAAAGGATAAAATTGGCACATTAAAATTTGGTATCCAATTTGAATCAATTTCATGTGAATTTTTAATGTTAACCATAATTTTACATATCTCGATTTATTTCACATAAAATTGAAGGGTAGATTTTATAAAATCACATAAATAACTATTATTTATGAGACAAAAATAACTTTCTTTTTATAATAGTATAGATGTATGACCCCCGAACAACTAAAATAAAATATTAATTACAATTCAATTGCATTTTAAAACCTTAGTCTATTACTATAACCCAACACATAGAAGAAATGATATATCAATGGTCCATTCCAATTAAAAATTCAATTATAATTAGGTTTTTCTATATTTTCATTATTGTTAAATAATCTTTAGTATTGTAAAAAAATTATATTGAGAATTAGTTTAAGTACTACATTACTTGGAATTTTAATTCTACTTCAATAATTGATGATTTCGAATCCGTGACAGATAAAACTGCGCTCTCGTTACTCTATTGATATTTTATGGCATACTTGTAGTACACATTCTATAATACTTATTATTTTTTTTTTTAACAAATTCTACAATTGTTTACTTTGGAATCCTCAATGCGCCTCCCGCGCATATTAGCCCCAGCCACCCCATTTCACCCTTCTGCACATTCTAGCTTCAATTTCAACCACAAGATTAACGAATACGTTAGCGAGAGAAACATTAACGAGGCCCGCAAATTGTTCGACGAGCATCCCCACTCGAGAAACGCCGTCTCATGGAACTCCTTGATCAATGGCTACATCAAAACCCGCCAGATTTCAGAAGCCCAGAAGCTGTTCGACCAAATGCCTCAAAGGGACGTTGTTTCTTGGAACACCATGCTTTCGGGTTTTCGCGATGCTCGAAACCCGGGAGAAGCTCGAGAGTATTTCCTACAAATGATGGGCCATGGTTATTCGAGGCCGGACGAGCTTACTTTTGCTGTGCTTATGAGCGCATTCTTGGACACGGATTATGATATTTTGATCCCACAGTTGCATGGTCTCGCCATCCGTTTGGGGCTTGATCTTAATATCTATCTGGGGTCTGCCCTGATGAGGGGATACATAGGTTTAGGTGATCGTGATGGTTTTCGCAGAGTGTTCGATGAGATCTCAGTGAAAGATGCGGCGCCCTACAATGTACTAATCTTGGGTTATATGGAATTCGGGTTGGTAAGTGAAGCTAAGAGAGCTTTTGATTTGATGCCTAGTAGAAATCCCTTTTCTTGGAGTATCATGATTAATGGGTATATAAAGAACAACATGATTAGTGAAGCAACAGCAGTTTTTGATAGGCTAAGTCCAAAGGATGTCGTCTCTTGGACAGCGATGATTAGAGGGTGCGTGCAGTGCGAGAAGTTTGTCAAGGCCCAGGACATGTTTTTCTCGATGATGAACTCTGGGTCCCGTCCAAATCATTATACATTTTCGAGTGTTTTAGATGCCTGCGCGGGTTGCTCTTCTCTAGTTATGGGCAGTCAAGTTCACGCGTGCATCTTGAAGCTCGGTATTCCTCTTGATGTGATTCTTGCGACATCCCTAGTCGACATGTATGGGAAATGTGGGGACATAGATGCAGCATTTCGCATATTTGAGTCAATGCCGACCAAGAATTTGGTCTCATGGAACTCAATTCTCGGCGGCTGTGCAAGACTCGGGCTCGCATATAGGGCTTTGGAAGAGTTTGAAAGAATGGCGGAGAGTGGTATTCATCCTGATGAGATCTCGTTTATCAATGTTCTCTCGGCTTGTGTGCACGGAGGAATGGTTAAGGAAGGGGAAGCAGTTTTCTTCTCCATGCAAGAAAAGTACGGGATGCAACCAGAGAGGGAACACTATTCGTGCATGGTGGACTTGTATGGCCGGGCAGGCCAGCTGGAGAAGGCAGAAGAATTGATCCGAGGAATGCCTTTCGAGCCTGATGTGGTCATTTGGGGAGCGTTGCTTGCGGCCTGCGGGTGGCATTCGTGTCTGGAGATTGGTGAGACTGCGGCAAAAGGGGTGCAAAAAGTGGAGCGAGATCACCCGGCAGTGTACTCCGTTTTGTCCAAGATATATGGCGAAAACAGAGTTCGAAGTGGGTCGATACAGCTTGAGAAGCTGATGAAAAAATGGCATGATAGGAAACAGAAGGCCGCGAGTTGGATTGAAACCAATCCTGGCGTTATACAACCATTGTATCATTTATGATTCAACCTTTGCCGGCTGAGACTGCCCTTTGTCAATCCAACAAGGTTTAGCTTTTTTGTTTCATTTATGATTTTTGAGATTGTAAGAATTATGATTAGTATGCCAGTAGTCCTCCTGTATAATTATGTATAAACTCTCATAATTTGAAATCAATATATGATCCACTCTCAATGTCTAAACTTGATCAAATTTGACACATTTCAAGAAGCTTGAACAAAACCATCAATTTTGAAATCAAGAAGGGAGGTTTATATAGTTGCCCATAATCTAGAAGAGAACATTGTAATTGTTTCGAAAGAATTATTGAAATCCAAGAAAGGCAACCATCAAAAGATGCCAATGACTGCAACATTTTCACACGATAAACTGGTCCTACCACCTCAGGTTTGTAAAACTAAAAGCCTGCTCCTCTACCTACTAGTCAATCCAACTGCAAGACAGACAATATGTATCTAAAATCAGAGTCCTTTCTCAAGCATAGCACGGACTCTCATCGGCAGCCCGTAGAGCCGGATAAAACCGGCAGCGTCAGCTTGATTGTAGATCTCCCCACTCTCAAACGAAGAGATGTCTTGCCTGTAGAGACTATAGGGACTTTCCCTGCCTGTTACACTCACCAATCCTTTGTACAGTTTGAGAGTCACCGAACCAGTAGTAGTCTTAGTGATTTCCTTCGTGAAAGCATCCATCGACTCACGGAGTGGGTCAAACCACCGCCCCGCGTACACCAACTCCGCATACTTGAGGGCGAGAGAATCCTTGACTTGCATGGTTTCACGGTCGAGTGTTAAAGACTCGAGTTCACGGGCAGCAGTGAAAAGAATGGTCCCACCAGGTGTTTCATATACCCCACGACTTTTCATGCCAACGAGCCGGTTTTCAACCATATCTATACGCCCAATTCCATGCTTTCCACCTATCTCATTTAGCTCTGCAAGTAGGGACGCAGGGGAGAGTTCCTTTCCATTGATGGAAACTGGGACACCCTCAACTATTCCAATTTTCACGTACCTGACATGATGTGTGAAAATGAAAAGGGATCATATGGTAGAGGGAAAAAAACTCGAGCAATAGGAATTGTGTGTGTGTGTGTGCGCGCGCGCATGTCTGAGAACATAGCAATAGCAACTTACTCAGGCTGATCAGGTGCAGCTCTTGGGTCAACACTCATCATGTACATGTCCTCCTTCGGCTCATTTGCTGGGTCCTCCAAGATGTCCCCCTATAATATAATTAGCATCGAATTTGGATAAAAGATTCATGGGAAAGAACAATTTGCAAGTCGTAGTTACATGTATAAGGAAACTCAAAATCTATATCCATAGCTCATACACACATCACTGATATCGATGAATCGTCAGTTAGCTCTTAGTAAATTTCCCTTAAAAGTCGACTCATGCTGCTCTACATTGTTTCAGAAAATAAATGTACAGACAAAAAATACAGAATGGTAGCAGTAGTTTGATCAGAAAATTTTGAATAAAAATAGCTGGCCAAACAATGCAAATTCGTTGCTGATCTGACTGAAATTTTAAATAGGCGCCACAGTATCTGCATACACACATGTGCGTATATGGAAAGTGTAAAAAACCAGAAAAAATTTGACTCCTTTTCGTGGATACGGGAATTTACGTGATACTCCCAACCAATATTAACAAGCCCCGGTGCAGGAGATCACCAATTACCTCATGACTGAGATGCCACAGATTCCTATCTCTGCTGTAGATAGATTTCTTTGTCACTGGAACAGGAACATTATGCTTTTTAGCATATTCAATTGCATCTTCTCTTCCCGTTATATCCCATTCCCTCCAAGGAGCAACAACACTGAGTTCAGGATTCAGAGCAAAGAAAGTGAGCTCAAAGCGGACCTGCAAAAAGGAAACAGGCTCGTGACAGTTACTACAGCTAACAAAAATTATTAAACAGCAAAGCTTCAATGAGAATCAAAGCATATTCAGAGAAGTTCTGAAGCATGCCTGGTCATTTCCTTTCCCGGTACATCCATGAGAAACAGCATCGGCTCCCACCTCTTTGGCGACATCAACCATCGCCTGCATTGTCCATGCATTTGATTTGCAAATTACAGAGTAGAACAACATAAAGTAAAGACAAAGGCTGAATTCAAATTCTATCAGAAGAAAATGCTAAGCATGAGAGAGAAAGGCATAAGCATAGATTACCACACATGATCTAGTTGAACATACATAAGCATGAATGAAATCCCAACTTTCTATTCATTTATCTTTATGCTGTACCTTGGCTATAACTGGGCGAGCCATTGAAGTCCCAAGCAAGTACTTCCTCTCATAGATAGCACCAGCTCGTAAGCAAGGAAAGATAAAATCTCTCACAAATTCCTCCTTCAGATCCTTCACCACAAGTTGACAAGCCCCACTTGCCTTGGCCTTCTTTTCCAGACCTTCCAATTCTTGTACACCCTAAAGTTCATAGGATTTGATCAAACATAAGGCAAACGCATCTAAACCATCATGGTCTAGCCCGTTATTCCTCTGATATATTTCAAAATCAACACAAACAATTATCAAAGAATGATCTCATTTGTTTTAATAGTACTCCAATGCTAATATCTGCCTCTTATGAATCAGTGGGATTGTTTAGATTTGTTTTGTCACGTACTTGACCAACATCTGCAGTGAAGCAAACGACCTCGCAGCCATAATTCTCCCTGCATCACACAAGAAGTGGAAACATAAAATCCTCCGGAAAATACATATATTGACATTTGCACACTTTCTAGGATGAATTGTGGCACTGAGTAATGCATACCCTCATTGGCGAAGTTCAATGACAAGGAGTTCTCCCTTCTAACGTATCGTTTGATCTATTAAAAATCTTACAAGTTGAGGTACTTATAGATAATGACACAATCGAAATTATCCACCTAAGAACAATTAGTATAAGCATTCAACATAACAAACTAACACAAAGATATTTGGGTATGTCATGCTTATTCCCAAGACTGGGGTCACACCACTTGCAATCATATGTGTGGAGCAGCTTAGTGCAGAAGAAAGAATGGAATTGAATTGCATAAAGCTCACAGACACTTGCCTATAAGATGACAGTATAGGGGGCTGTGTTATACTTCTACAGTTAGCTGTCAGTTTCTTCAAAATATCATATATTTTGCTGTTCAAGGAATCAATGAGAAGTCAACTAGAGAAAAAATCACCCAACATACCTAAGCCAAGGTACAATTACGGAGGTATCCAAACCACCACTATAGGCCAGCACCACCTTGTTCAACTTTTTACGCAAAACTTTTCCATCCTCACCAGTAGATGTTGCCGCTTTGCTGTCACTAGCCAAAACTGCTTGGATAGCTGCATCCACCTCATTGGAGGTTAAATACAATAAATGCCAGATATCCCTTAAGATTACGCATACGCAATGTCTTTCAGTGCTCCTATGTAAATAGATTCAATTGAAAGACTCGTCGACATGCATGACTCATCTAATTTATTAGCTGACCAATAATTTTGCCCAACATTAAACCATAAACAAGAAACAAAGATGAGCAGAACAGGATATCCAGCCCTATGGCGCTATGCGTACGATACCATGATTCCCACGAGTGAGCCCCAGGTTAGCTATATTCTGGACGATTGCAAGACCATGAAACTCACTGGCTTTAACCCCTAGCTGGCATCACAAGAACACAAATAGAAAAAGTGAAAAAGAAAAATCCCCAGTGATGTCACCCATCACATTATTCACTAAAAGCAGATTAACTGAAGATCCAATAAATAGAATACCTCTTGCAGTGAATCCATTTTTCTGGGGCAGTGAACATTGTTGTGAATTCGAGCCGAACCTACATTTGAAGGATTTACCGACACACTCAAAAACCTCATATATATGGTAGGAAGAAAAGAATTTGTGTAAGCGCAGTCATACAGCCATATAATTCTACCTCTTTGAGAACCACGGAACATAAGATTGGCGGAAGAGCAGGAAGAGATTGCATGTAATTGAGCCATCCCTCTACTTTAATGCAATGTGTTATGAAATTCTGGCTCTGAGAGATGTCAAAAAATGCGGCATTTTCAATAAACAGGCACACGAGACACCGGACGCATTAACAATACAACAGGCAAAATCATTCCAAATAACGCAGTAAACCCACCAACCACTCTTAAAAATAATAAAGGGTATTCAAAACGTTCAACAATACAGATAAAGTTATTAAACAAACAAGCCCCCATCCCACACACCAATAGAGAAAATAGGAACCCAAAACTAGAAGCTGGACTAATCTACAATAACGAACAATACAAAACAAAACAAAAAATGAAGCAAAAGCCAAACAAGCAATAGCGATGATAGAAAGCAAAACATGAGAACAAGCGAACCAAACAAGACATCATGAAACACGATGGAAAAAATCGAAGAGAGAGAGAGAGGGATAGAGTGAGAAACCGGAATCAGAGAGGAGTTTCCGCAGAGCCGAGCAAGAAAGCGTCGACCGGTGAAATCGATGGCGGAGGTGAGTGGCTGTCCGGCGGCGGAGGGTATTTGGTGGAGGCGCAGAGGACAGTGTAGGGTGGGTGGGTCTGACTAGACTCTCAGTGTCGAAGCGCGCTAGTAGGTTTTTTTTTATTTCCAATAAGGAAATCTCACTTCGCAACGTCTCTCATCTCATTTTCCTATTAATAAATATAAATAAATAACAAAAAATAATCCATATAACATTAAAAATTTTATGTAATTTCTATGTAATATATATAGGGGAAATTCTAGCCCATGCCCGATTCAGTCGAATCAGTGTTAATCATGACGAGTATTTTATATTTGCTTTGTAAATGGTAGATAATTTAGGGAGAGTGACCAATCACTTGGCAAGTGCAATACACTTACCATATGATTTGTTGGGTTCGGCCAAGCCAGGTTCAGGTAAGAATTTTTCATATATATAGATCAATTATCTACATATAATGGTCATTCGAATTGTAATTTAGTCGTGGAAGTTCGAATCTGATACCATTGAGGTCCTTTCCCTTTGAGTGAGTATATATGTGGCGTTTCAGTCGATATTTATAAAGTATTCGGTGTTAATTGTATCAAAAATTATATATATTTATAAGATGTTTCGGATTAATTGTATCAAAAAAGATTATATACATATAATAGGATGAAGTGATTATATGCTCGGAAAAATTAAAAAAAGAAAGAGAAGTTAGGAGTAAAATGATTAAAATAGCATAAATTGATATTTTGATTAATTGTTTTTAGAAAAGAATGAGAATAAAGTTCCAATAACAATTTTTGTAGTGTCCATATCAATTTTCAAAAGAAAAAAAGAAACAAAGTTGATAACAGCTATTTTGCTAAAATATAATTAATCAATGGTGGTTACATAAGATAAACAGTAAGGAGATTGGGAAAAGGATCAAATAAATAGAATGATAATGGAGGCTACTTCATTTCTATAATTGCAGAACATGTAATAACTTTATTAAGGATAATTTTAAGGACAAAAATGCGTAAAAACACACTATAGAAAAAGTTGTAGACCCTACAAAAAATGTGGTATCAGTTCTATCAGAAATGACCCAAATTGAAAAAAAAAATTAAAAAATAATAATCTTTTGGCATCAACATTTTGGGGGTAAAAACACAAAGGGGTGTTTGCAATAGTTTGAAATATATATATATATTTGTTATTTTTAAGCAGTAAGGTAGTATTTGATATGTTAGCTTCCACTATTTTCAGCATAAAAAAGCTATAAGCTATAAACCATTTTTTTTTTACTTGATATTTTTGTAATTATTTACAAATTAATTATCTCACAATAAAACACTTCTAAACTTTTTTTTGTCTAACATTCCAATTACTTTTATATCTACTTGTCACTTCTTTTTTTCAAACACCATAAACTTTTATTATACAACTTTTTTTTCAACTTTTTCTACAAGCAAACACAAAAATTTTTGCTAACACCCTTAAAAACAAATATAAGGAAACAAGCGAGAGAGAGAGCGAGAGAGACAGAGAGAGAGACTCCAGATTAGGCCACAAGAACTTGAAATTTCGTTTTGGTACCAAAGTGCAACGACATAAATCGGCTCAACAATGTTTTGTATTTCTTTCTTTGTTACTAAAATCACTTCTCTAAAGATGAAAATTTCCAAATTAATCTAAAACTTTTACAATTTTACTAATTCCACATCACACCAAATAATTCTACCAGGCATTAGCGCTTTAGCATTCTTACAATTTCACCAAATTTTCATCTAATACCATCGAGGCAAAGATACATAAAAATGATGTTAAAAATCATCTAAAAAGCTGCTTGACTCATAGCACAGGGAGCACAACAATTTAAGCATCCGTACAAACTGATTTAAATTAGAATGGTACAATATATGTGTCGCTATAATTCTTTCAACTTTCAAAGACACTTGAAGCTCTGTTGGGAAGTGATCAACTAAAATTCCCATGAGACATCAACCGAGTGCGTCGTTACTAAGGGCACGCGGCGTATCTTTTTCATTTCCTGTTCCTGCTCTCCTCCCTGGCATTCTCCCGCTTCTTGTAGAGTTTCTCCAGTTGCCGTTTCGCCTCACAGTTCGGGAAATTCAATAGATCATAGTAATGTGGTGCAATATCAACCAACCTACACAAAGAGACGATTCGTAAATGCTATGCATTCCAATGATGATTTTCATATGCAATGCAAGAGCAGCACAGACAAAACCATGTAAAGTTATGGGTAATGACTGACCATTCGCCACGAATATCCGTGACCGTACGAATGAAATTCCTGCTGGTAAGGACGTATTCATTGTAGATAACCCACTCTGGTTTATGGTCCAAGCAATTCGAAGGGTGCAAGTGAACGACCTGCAGAGACAAGACGTACCATCAAATATTGATGAATGGGAAACATATAACTCAGGATTGCACAACACATTAGACATTTCAAATGGCTACAGCGCATTGTTAGGAGGACATACTTGGTTGTCTTTCACAGTCAGATAGTGCCCAGTGCGCTCCAAATGGGCAACCTGCATGAAGTATCCAGCTAACATAGCCTTCCTGATATTCACATAGTAATCACGGCTGTTAAAATCCGTACTGCATAGCTTCAAGTTGAATCTCGCCATAATGCGAGCTAGCTGTTGTCTGACGTTGTCTGCAGATTTCAGCGCCCTATGATTGATAAAATTCTCATAGCACCACTGTGGATCTTCCTCTGCAAATAAATTGACATTAATAAACACAAATTAGCACTAGTACACACACAGATAAGTGAAGAAGCCACTGAGAAAGTACTAAAAATATTACTTACTATTTTGTTTGTACGCATGGTACACATTCAACAACGTAAGGTGATCTCCGTCAATGTGCCCAAATCGAGCTTTTGCTTCATCTGCAGCTTTTTGAGCCTCCCTAGGCCGGACAAAGCAATTGGGTACTAGAGAAAAAATTGGTTATCACAGAGGAGGCCCACGGAAGGTC
>JAOWBU010000172.1:0-50000 GCA_026212405.1 Petrea volubilis | reverse complement strand
AAAATATTACTCCAGCCAAAAATAATTCTCAAACTATTATCCTGTCAAAAATATTTTTCATATTATTACTCATATTGCCACATTCATTGCCATCTTCCCTCCTACTTTGTAAGCCTAATTAATTATAATTTTTCTAAAATGCCATTTTTTTGATTAAATCCTAAAATGCCCTTTTTTTTGATCAAATCCTAAAATGCCCTTTAACTACTCTTCTCTCTTCCTTATCCACTTGCTTTTCCCAACAAAGTGCTTTTTCCCCCTCAATCTCATGTCTCTCTCATTTCTCCTCTCACATTCTTCTTTTAAACTTTTGTTCTACTTTATATTTTTATTTATTTTTTAATAAAAATTATTTAGTTTAATTTTTTTGTAACTCATCTAAGTCTAATACTATATTTTCAATAATTAAAAAGATAGTATACAAAATAAAAATATTTAAGATATATATATATAAGTAGAATCTAACAAAATTACAATCTTATACCATTAAAATTTAACCATTTAGCTAGATTATATGTATTTTTATTTCGCACATGTATTGAGTGTGCCCAATATGCTATTCATAATAATGATGGAGGGGTGAGTCAGGATTGGATCATTATTTAAATCGTGTATTTCCATCACATCAAGCATTCAAGCCTGCTAATGGCATATGTGTTTTCACCCTTTTGTCCCTGGTTGTGCTTGGCTTTTGACCAACAGGACCCTCAAGAAACGGCACAATTAGGGGTGTAGAGTCAAGCTTGAGTCGAATTTCTAAAAATTTTTAGGCTCAAGTTCAAACTCATCAAAAAATTTTGGGTCCAAGCTCAAGCTCGGCTCATTTACAGTCGAACTCATTCAAACTCTAGCTTAAAATCAAACTTATTTTAATAGAACTTGTCATAAATCTTGGAATAAGATGAATTTTGATATTTGATACCCATATATTAAAAAATTGAATTATTATAATAAATCTTTGGGACATCTATGTCAATACTATATATAGTTTTAATACTATACTAGCATAACTCATATTATTTTTAATATATTTAAAGAATGCAAATAAAAATTAAAGCTCATAAGCCGACTCATGAATTTTTGAACACTTATTTTTGGGTTGAAACTCAAATCACAAAAAAACTTAAGCTTGATAAGCTCGAGTAGGGCTATCAATGGAGCAGATTTTAATCCGAACCCGATCCGAGTCCGATCCGAATTTTAGTATATTCGACCGATTAAAATATTCGATGGGTCAGATCCGATAGCAAATATCCGTAATCCGAAATAAATGGGTTGGATTTGGATTCAATGAGTCCGATCCGTTAAAGATCCGAATCCGAGTTTTTATATTATATTTTATTAAATTTATGCATTATATATAATACAATAGTAATAAAGATACTTCAATATAATGTATATGTCATTGTAATTAATAATATATTATTTATTAATTTTTAAGGTACTTTTTTTTAACAAAATATTATATAGTTTTCATACATATTCTAAAATATTTTTCTACATTATTTAATTTTATTTTTAACATAAAGAGGCATTTTTTTTATATAGAATACTAATTAATTAATCTATATATTAAAGATCTCTATTACATACACCATATATATACACATATAGGATATGTTATTAGAGATATCTATTATATACTATCATTAAATGAACAACTAATAATCTCTATAGTTATTAGAGATATTTACTAAATATATTATACATAAACGTATTTATATATAATTCTAAATATATATTGTCATTAAATGAAAAATTAAATATGGTGCATAATTATTAAAGATCTCTTATATATATAATATATTTTTACACGTTTATATATTTATATATTAAAGAATTTTTTATTATTTATTTTTTGGTTCAAGCATAAAAAAATTTTGTCATATCGGATCGGATCGAATTTTTTTATCGGATCTCGGATTTATTCCGGATTCGGATTCGGATTCGGAATAAAGACTAAAGATCCTATAGGATTTCGGGTCGGATTCGATAGTCGGTCCTTGTAATCGGATTCGAATCCGGATTGCACTGATTTGCTCCAGATCCGATCCATTGACAGCCCTAAGCTCGAGTTTAAGTCAAGCCTAACTTGAGCCAGTTCATCGAGTACTTGAACGGGCTCAAATCATCTTACACCCCTAGACACAATTGTGTGGTCAAGCCCCATCATCTCTCCCTTTACTAAAAATTCGTCTTCGCTGGTGATTGGATGGTGGGCCTCCGTCGTTGCCGGTGTAATTGAAATCGGTGTCACATCGTTCAATTTGTGTGCATTTTCTGTTGAGGGATTTACGCATATTGCATCCTAGCAAAGCGAAATCCGTTCGAATAGTAGTTTTTGACGGACTGAGTTAAAATTCTCGAAAATAATTTCATCTGTTAGGATTCCCACAATCTTGATTTTTGCTTCTTCCAAAATATAAAGGACATGTTTGATTTACTTGCTTGTGATATTTTGAACTCCCCCCCCCCCCCCCCGCCCCCCCCCCCCCTCACCTATAAGATTATTTAAATTGTCATAATTTACATTTCAAGTCGCAGCTCGCAATGTGGGTTGAAATGTGGCTTGAATTTCAAATCCACAAATGGCTTATAACACACTCTCATTAGAGATGTTGGAAGATTTTAATTAAGAATTTTAAACTATCAAATCAAACAAACTTATAAAATACCTTAACTACGGATCCCACAAAAAATTAAAATTTAACATCTTATAACTGAAATCCAAAATCAAACATGTCCAAAATGTTATGCGAAAGGTTTAAAGAATTTTAGGGGAGACGTCTTGAGCTGGAAAAGTACATCAGAGATTAGGAGCATATTTAAATACCAACTTAATTACTCATTAACCCTTCAGACAATGTTTACCCTTATTCATATTCGAACAACAATTGGTAGGCTATATCAGAAAAAAACTGCTTATTTTTTATCTTCTCTTCTTGGTGATGGATCTTTCTTTGACCTTTTTCCATTTACAAATTTGTGATCATTTGATTTTGACAAAGAGTTAACACTGTTTGTGGTGATTTGTACATTTGCATTCTGGATTCATTCAACTACGCCATTCAGACGATAGTTCCGTCTCTACATCTTCTTCCCACCAAGTAGCATTCTGCAATAATATCAGGTTTAGTTACTTGTCAGTTGTCAATATAGTGATCATTTTGTATTGCATGTCACCACAAACAGTTTTGAAGAAACTGCAGCTGCCTGAAACCGGAAAAATCTTATATGAACCCAGTTTTGGGACCCGCGTATGCACCAAAAGTTCCAGATCGTGCGACATTCTGCATATTACAATTTCTTTTCGAAAGAATTAAGAATGATCACAATCAGGACTGTGTGGTGCATATGCGGGGCCCATAATCGTCTCGTATATGAAATGTACTATGAAAAAATAAAATAGAGGTAGGATAAACCTTGTAACCTCTTCGAAGGAACTCCAACGAGCTTCCTTGTTCCTCCTGGAGTCCAAGGACCCTCAAGAGTTCTTCCTTAGTCTAGCATATCAAAAAAGAACCTGGTTAAGGTTTTTGTCTCAATATAAGTTAGCAGAAAATGTAATGAAGCTGTTATGGTGCATAACTGTATTTACCTCACCGAGCGTGAAACGAGTTGAACTCTCTGCTACGCAAGCATATGAACCATCTCCTTGCTTCAACATCACTTGCCAAGGCCCTAAATAGAGACAATGAGGAAAAAGATTAGTTATATATGTGGCAGTCCAAGTTGGGCAACTGAATTTTTGAATCTGAACAGCTTCCTTAAGTTTAATCATATTAATTACAAAACTGCCATTATTAACATCTTATAAGTTCCAAATGTTTTTTTTTTCTTATCCAAACTATTTAAGAGCTTATTTCATAATAAGATTTAGCATGTTGCAAGCTCAAAAAACATGTAAGATGTTTTAATAAGCTTAGTCCAACATCCCCTTATACTTGTTCAGTGGTGCCACAGAAACAATATAGAATACTTTAGACCAGAAAGACAAATAAGAAATAGAGGAATAAAATGGCAATCGAACTGAGCTGCTCACCTGGATATTGACGAAATAATGCTCCGCTGTAGTTCACCACATAAGGCGCCACTGCAACTGTCTTTCACAGTTAACGATACTAAATCATTCCAGCTAAATTTCAAATGTAAAAGATTCAAAATTTCACAAAAGAATTTATGAAAATCCGGGCGATACCTTTGAGTACTCTCTTGTTCGAATGTAAAAAATGGGAATGAATTGAGAAAGAAACCGATAATGTAAATCTTTGCTCGGAAATCCTAAAAGTCCCAGATCAGCACTGCACACAAATAAATGTTGTCAGAGAAAAATAATGGAAAAGGAAGAAAAAAGAAAGAAAGAAATAAAAGATCCATCAGATTTATGATAGTTTTCACATACCGTAGTGTGTCGAGTTCCAAGTTAAAGAGAACGGTCGGGGTGGAAGAAGCAAACTTTTCCTGCATTATCCAGAAATTTAGTCTCATGACAGACAAAACTGCATCACAACAGGATTGAGCTTGATGAAAACTCAGATACAAGGAAAGCAGGAAAAGGATAAACTGAACTGAAAATTTCCTGTTCTGAGTACTTGTGAAGTTGAGTTATATGTTCGTGCACAATTAACGGACAGAGTACAGAAGGTTAACTTAAATGAATGAGAAGTTAATTATAAATTTAGCGTGGCAAGAAATTTTATTTGATTAACGACATCGCAAGAAGAAAGTGAGGGCATAGAAGAAGACATCATACCACATACTTCTCTATAATAGACAGATCGCGTGTGCTACAATTGATGAAAATATAAAGCGATGGAGGTTTGTCAGATTTCCAACGACCTGCAGGAGTGAATATGGTAGAGAATGGTCAAGCCCAAACCATCTTGGCAATAAACACTTACCGCATCATCACATAAAAGCAATTAAATCAGAAAGTTTGCATGTAGAAAGTATGTATTGACTCACATCTCAATAGGAGCCATAACTTCATAATTTCCATGCCACAACAAATATGATTGTTAAGTTTTTTAAGAATTTTAGGAATCAGAATCGTGGTGCTCAAGTTTATAGAACCAACCTTCATTTTCATCCACAAAGTCGAAATCCAAAGTGTCTCTAATGGATTTGAAGAAGTTTGTGACTGCACCACCAGGAACATCATCCAACGATCCAACAGTTATACCATCAATCTACAAAGTGAAGATATAAATCAGTGAATGATTCAATAAAATAAAAAGCTGTATCTTATCCATTGTTGTTTTACAGACAGACCATTTTCATAAAATAAGGACCTAAATGAATTGGGATGCTGTCACTATCTATGGGTTTGCCTTTCATGGCTATGCTGAATAGCCAATTATTTAAAACTTTGTTCTGAAATCATACTTCAAAAGGACTTTAAAATCCTTCGCTCAAAATATATTAATTGATTTTCCCTCGTCATAACGGTCACTCTTTTCCAGCCTCACGTGGATTTACAAGACAGTCATGCAGAATGAGCTTCCTTAGGTATTAAGCCCACCTTAGCATAAGCAAGTCGAAACCTGAAATCTCAGTTAACTTTGTCAACAAATGATGCAGCAGCTTTAAAAAAGTTGTTAAAATTAGAACTTAAAAGTTGAAACAGCACTTATCAGTTGTTAATCTGTAATTTTCCTGGATTAATAAGAAAATAAATCAACAAAGGTTACAAAGAGTTTTGTACAAACTGAACAGGCTAGAACTTCACCAGACATCACCTAGAATGATGTTCCTCATGTATCCATAGTTCATTTGAAATCCAAGAAATAGGAAAGTACAAGGATACTATCTAGCATCTATCTAAATATTTATTGAATATTGCCTATGAAAGAAAGACTAAGAAACTAGATGAACAAAATCAGAAATAAGCTGATTTGAAGATAATACAGGATAATCACTTCCATAGAACCACTCATGAAGCAGTGTTCGCATTCCAATTGGAACGTCATGCAACTCCTCAAGATACATACTCCACACTTGATCAGCAATCTTCATATATGATTCAACATATTCACAAAAGTAATGCCCACAGCTAAACAATGCAAGGGCATGTCTTGATACTAAGTAAAAAAAAAGCAGAAACAGAAATTCACAAAGTGATGTTAGTTACCGAATCAAGAGCTGCTTTGAAAAGATCTGATGCCCTACGCTTTTCTGGCTTATCAGGAAATACCTAAAAAGACAATTAAATATCTCAGGTTTACCTCCCTGAAGTGGACATTTGAATATCTCAACCACCAAGTATATAGAAAAAGTTGGAGAAAAAAACCAGAAGGAATATTTTTTCCTTACAATGCATGCTCTTGTTTCTTGCTTCTCTTGTAGCTTTCTAACAACAGCCAATGCAAGTTGGATGTTGGCATCACTGAATTCATCGGATGAACCCTTCACATTTTATGAATCTCGGCGGTATCATGTATATGATATATAAGCTTTATTGACGAGAAAAATGCTGTAACAATCCATAGATTGCACCAAACAAAGGCAATTTGGAGAAATTAAGCACTTGGAAACTAAGAAGATACCTTATAAGAAGACATGTTGCTAGGCAGTGGACTTGGTGGTGCACCCGGAAGGACGTCAACCCAGAAAGGGATGGATAAGTGTCAGTGCAGCGAATAATAAATCAATCGAGAACCCATAAGCAATCTTAAACACATGGACTAAATTTGATTGCTCATGGCTAAAAAAAACCTCAGTAGTACTTCAGGAATGTTGCCATAGGGCTAGAAGAACCTAAAGAACTAAATGTTGGAAAATTTCTGAACTATTGTAATTAGGTCCTAATTAGGTTTTCCTTATTTGGTCCTAATTAGTTTTCCTTTTAAGACTAGGATTAGGTTTTCCTTTTGAGACTAGGTTTCTCTTGTATAAATAACTGTTGTAACAGCCTTGTAAATTAACTCAACCGACAGATTTTTGAGTTTTTCTTTCATGGTATCAGAGCCATTTAAAATAAGTTCCTAGGGTTAAGCTTTCCTATCAAAAACAGTACCTTTTCGAGTACATTTTTTTCTCACCACCACCATGAAAGGCTGCGGAATGTGATTTTCGGCCGAAATTTTTTTTTTTCCAACGATCCGTCGAGCGGCGCGTGGCTCACTCGCCGGACGAAATTTTCCCCCAGTTTCCACGCACCAGCGCGTGGGGGCGCGTGCGCCGTCATACCGAGGTCGGACTTGACTTTCCGGCGTCGACTCGAAGTTTCCGATCAGTTTTGGGTGTTGGTACAGTCATCCAACGACTGTACAGTGCGTGTTCTTTAGATTCGTGGTAAAATCAAAGTACCTTTGACCATTTTTTTCTTGCTTCTGTCTGCTGCTTATTGTGTAGAATCAAACTATGACTGATAATAATAAGAAGGAACATACAAAGGATAATAGCATTCACAATTCAACAAGTGAAATGCAATAAATCCAGGCAGCTTATAGATTGAATGGTAAGAATTACTTGAAATGGTCTCAATTCAATAAAGACACTTTATGGTGTACTTTTTGCAAAAAACCCAGACATACAAGAGAGAGGTGTTGGAAGCTTCATGGAAAGCCTCAAAATATGAAGGGAGGACAATCAAAAGGGCATGAGCAGGCACATGTTGCAACTATGAATATGAAAAATACTGGTTCCCATGTTCACAGCTTCAATAGTGAGGAAATAGAAAAGCTGAGGGGTCTATTGGAGACATTACCAAAACAAAAACCACAATCTTCAACAGGTACTAGTGTCATGGTATTCTCAGATATTCCTTCTCACCTCATCCCTATTTCCTTTTCGCATTCATCTAATGCTTCAAATATTGTCTTTCCCAACTCTTGGGTCATTGACTCAAGAGCCACTGATCATATGACCAACTCCTCACATAAATTCATTTCATATACTCCTTGTCCAAGCAATAGAAAAATCACTACAACTGATGGATCAGCTACAACTGTAGCTGGACAAGGAGATGTGTCTTTGAGTGAATCCCTTACTTTGAAAAATGTTCTTCATGTCCCAAAATTGTGCACCAATCTTATTTCCATTCATAAGTTAACTACTGATTCAAATTGCAATGTGCTTTTCTACCCACGTCACTGTGTATTTCAAGAAAGGAACACAAATAGGATGATTGGGCATGCTGAGGAAAGGAATGGTCTCTACCATCTTAATGAACCTAGCAATGGACAAAATATAATTCAAAGTTTGTCACCCATTGCTTGTCTTTCTGATGTTTTAGATTCTAGGAAAAATAAGATTTGGCTTCAACATCGAAGGCTAGGACATCCATCATTTAATGTTTTAAAAGTGATGTTTCCCTCTTTATTTAAAGGAGTACCTGTTGAACAATTTCATTGTGATGTTTGTGAATTGGCCAAACACAAACGTGTCTTTTTTCCCATTACTAATAATAGATCTTTGACTCCTTTTGATCTTATTCATAGCGATATATGGGGGCCATCTACTGTTGTTAATATTTCAGGGGCTAGATGGTTTGTATCCTTTATTAATGATTGCACTTGGGTTTCTTGGATCTTCCTCTTGAAAAATAAATCTGATGTGAGTCGTATTTTTCCTATTTTTTATGACATGATCAAAACTCAGTTTGGGGTTGGGATTAAAAGATTTCGATCTGATAATGCAAAAGATTTTTTTAATCAGAACTTATCCACTTTTTTTCAAAAACAAGGCATTATACATGAATCCTCTTATGTCTACACTCCACAACAAAATGGGGTGGCAGAACGGAAAAATGGTCATCTTCTTGCTGTCACAAGAGCTTTTTTGTTTCAAAATAATGTTCCAAAACATTTTTGGGGAGAAGCAAATTTAACTGCAACTCACATCATAAATAGACTTTCAACAAAAGTTCTTGATTTTAAAAGTCCTATGCAAGTTCTCTCTCAATTTTTCCCCACTTATCCAATATCTAATAATTTAACCCCTAGGATTTTTGGATGTGTAGCTTTTGTTCATGTGCATTCTTCAAATAGAAATAAACTCGATCCAAGAGCTCAAAAGTGTGTTTTCATTGGTTACTCATCTACTCAAAAAGGTTATAAGTGTTATCATCCTCATACTCGAAGGTTGTTTGTAACTGCTGATGTCACTTTTGTTGAACAGGAACCATACTTTAGCAAACCTTATTCACTAGAGGAAAGTAATATGAGTAGCAATGAGGATAGAGATTTCTTTTTTCTTGAATTGCCAAATACTAGTCCTAGGCCTGTCAGTCCAAACAGTCAACCCATAAGTATCCCTCTTGAGTCTATGTCTGAGTTAGAACCATTGTCAACAGTGGGAGAGGAAACTCGAAATTCTATCCGTCCATTGCAGGTTTATTGAAGAAGGGAGAAACTATTACCTACAACTGAGAGCGCCCCATCATCTGAATCTGCTCCTACTACTGTGTTAGTAAGTCCTTTCTCCTTTGATGATTTGAATGTTCCTATTGCTCTTAGGAAAGGAACAAGAACATGTACTAAACATCCTCTCAATTTTATGTCTCTTATTCTTCTTTATCTCATCATCATAAAGCCTTTCTTACTAATCTCCATGCTATACCCATTCCAAAAACATTATCTGAGGCATTAGGGAATGAAAATTGGAAAAATGCTATGCGGGTTGAGATGGATGCACTTGAGAAGAACAACACTTGGGATCTGGTTAGCCTGCTTGATGGGAAGAAGCCAGTTGGATGTCGATGGGTGTTCACTGTGAAATATAATTCTGATGGCACCTTAGAACGATATAAGGCAAGGTTAGTGGCTAAAGGATACACTCAGACTTATGGGGTTGATTATTTGGAGACTTTTGCTCCAGTGGCTAAAATGAACACAGTCCGAATTTTATTGTCATTGGCTGCCCATTATTCTTGGCCACTACAACAGTTTGATGTGAAGAATGCCTTTCTCCATGGTGATCTTCAAGAAGAGATCTATATGGAGATCCCTCCAGGCTTTGCCTCACCAACAGGAAAAGGCATGGTCTACAAATTGAAGAAAGCATTGTATGGACTCAAAACAGTCTCCACGAGCTTGGTTTGGCAGATTCACAAAGGTCATGCTTACTTTAGGTTACAAGCAAAGCCAAGGTGACCATACCCTATTTGTGAAATATTCTGTTTCAGGGGGAGTGTGCATATTGTTGGTGTATGTGGACGACATTATAGTCACAGGAGATGACTTGCTAGAGATTGATACTTTGAAACAGCAGTTAGTAAAGGAGTTCGAGATCAAAGAACTTGGCAAACTCAAATATTTCCTAGGTATTAAGGTTGCTTGTTCTAAGAAAGGAATTTTCATCTCTCAACAGAAGTATGTGCTAGATCTTTTGAAGGATACAGGTATGCTAGGTTGCAAACCTGTAGAAACACCTATAGAACAGAATCATAGATTGGGAGAGTTTTCAGAGGATGCAGCTGTTGATAAAGGGTCTTACCAAAGGCTTCTTGGGAGGCTTATATACTTATCTCACACTAGGCCTGATATTGCCTATGCTGTGGGTATTGTAAGCCAATTTATGCACAATCCAAAAGAAGCTCAGCTCAGAGCTGTGAATAGGATCTTGTAGTACTTAAAGGGCTCTCCTGGAAAAGGGGTTATGTTCAAAAAAGGAGAGTTTTTGACTCTTGAGTGCTATACTGACGCAGATTATGCGGGTTCTTCTGTTGATAGACGGTCTACTTTTGGGTATTGTACCTTCTTAGGAGGTAATCTTGTGACTTGGAGGAGCAAGAAACAGAATGTGGTTGCCAGGTCTAGCGCAGAAGCTGAGTTCAGGTCTATGGCACTTGGAATTTGTGAACTTTTATGGTTGAAGATAATCTTGGATGATCTTAGAATTAAATGGGAAGGTCCAATGAAACTTTATTGTGATAACAAGTCAACTATTAATATTGCTCACAATCCAGTACAACACGACCGTACAAAACATATTGAAATTGACAGACATTTTATTAAAGAGAAACTTGACAGCGGTTTAATTTGTACTCCTTTTGTTTCAACTAGTGACCAACTTGCTGACGTGCTTACTAAAGGCTTATCTGGAGCAGCGTTTCAACAATTAATCTGCAAACTTGGAATGGATGATATCCATTTACCAGCTTGAGGGGGAGTGCTGGAAAATTTTTGAACTATTGTAATTAGGTCCTAATTAGGTTTTCCTTATTTGGTCCTAATTAGTTTTCCTTTCAAGACTAGGATTAGGTTTTCCTTTTGAGACTAGATTTCTCTTGTATAAATAACTGTTGTAATAGCCTTGTAACTTAACTCAACAGACAGATTTTTGAGTTTTTCTTTCACTAAATAACCAAAATAACAATGTCACCTCCAAGATGATTAAGTCCACCAACAACTACCCCACCCCACCCCGTCGAAACTACATTTTGTATGATACCAAAGGACTAAATTTGGCGATCATATGAATATTTCAATGCATATACATAACTGCACTGTTACAATTCAATAAAATAAACATCCAAGAATACCATGCCTCTCCAAATACTCAAAATATTATTGCACACTTTGACTGTAATCTAATTTCTAAACCACTATCAGGAAAAGACAAAAAAAAAGTATGCTTTGTGTTATGACTCCTATGGGAGAACCATACCCAAAAGCTAGCTAGTGAGGTTGGAGAGCCCATAGGCCATAACCAGTATGCTTTATGTTATGACCCATGGGGGAGCCACACAACAAAAGTTAGCTTGTGAGGTTGGAGAGCCCATATGCTATATAAACCCCACATCTGATGCTTGTACATTTGATTTAGGATAAACTCTAACTAAGATCACATACTCTTAGTGAGAACCAACTAAGACTATTACAATCCACCACCAAGATCCCATGCTTTTAGTGAGAACCACCTAGGATCCAACACTAAGATCTCATACTCTTAGTGAGAATCAACTAGATACACTACTAAAATCCTAACATCCCATAGTCATAGTGAGAACCAACTAAGATCATTACATAGTCTTAGTGAGAACCAATTAGTATCCATCACTAAGATCCCATACTCTTAATGAGAACGAAGTAGGATTATTACACTCCACCACGCTTCGCAGCCCAACGCTCATGCAGGCTGGCATTGCGCTAGCTTGACCTAGCCCCAAACGAACACTGCAATGCTGGCATCACCAACCACGCCGCACGATTGCAACTAAGATGGTAGTAGATGGCTCTTATACCAAGTTGTTATCATCTATGGGAGAGCCGCACCACAAAAACTAGCTTGTGAAGTTGGGTTTTTGGGGTTGGAGAGCATATTGGTTATATAAACTCCACATTTGATACTTGTATATTTGATGCAAGATAAACTCTCATTATGATCCATACTCTTAGTGAAAATTGATTGCACTTTATTTTTTAATCCTTCTTATTTTTCTTTGATTTTTCTTCATCAAAATCCAAAGTCCAAACACGTAATTACTCTGAATTGAAAAGGATAGGAGGAATTTACGCACGGGAACTCGATTTCAAGACGGATTTTTCCATCTTCAAGAGCGTAGAAAAGAGAAGTGGCAGCATCTGATACAAGAACTTCATACGATCTGGGCTTGTAAACCGCAACACCGAGCTTCGGGTCAACACCTGACTCAGATGTAGTGGCTTTTGCGCCAATAAACCTCTTCTTGTGCCAATGAGCTGCTGTTACTGTCGTGATTTTGAGTGGTGGATGAGAAATGGGGTAAAGAGAGAGAAAGGGGCTCTGCTGATGAGAAACTTCGACGGAATACAAAGTGGTCGCAGATGGGACTTTCGTCGCATGAGAAATGACGGCCGCCGCATTAACGGCCATGGCCATGACCGGATTGTGCACTCTGTGTGTGTGTGTGTGTGTGTGTGTGTGTGTGTGAGTGAGTAAGAGAGAGAGAGAGAGGGAAAGATAACGGTTGGGAAGATTTGGGTGGTTAGAAACGGTGGCGTTCTCTGAATCACAATTGTTAAGAAAATGGAATTATGTGGTACGGTTCTATTATCTATTTCGATTTTAATTTGAAGAGTTCTCACTGTCGGGAACTGGAGGACAAAGTAATGTAGAGGGAAGAGGGCTTCATTGCGTGGCTTCTGATGTTATGTTTTCGCTTACATAGAGCTAAAAACGCGTTTCTGTTTTGTGTCAAGCTCATTAAAAGCGTGGTCCTAGACTTAACAAATTAAAGTCGCGGTCGCTCATCAATTTATATTTTTAAGGCGTAGATATTAATGTATATTCCTCCTTTCATTTAAACTAGAAAAAAGAAAATGAAAAACTGGTGAGGTTAACTAAACTTATTTTAGAAGCCAAAATTTTAATTTGTAAAGTAGTTTATAATTCCATGTTTAATCATATAAATTTTCCTTCTATCAAAAAAAATTATATAAATTTTCCACTATTAAGAATCTTATGACGTAACTTCATGCAACATTGGACAACAATAATTGTGAACGAAAAGCATACATAACAATAAAATTTAGTTGAATTATATGATTAATGTGGTCTCATTTAAATATAATTTTCTTTAATGATGACTTCTGCATCAATTATTTGGGGAGTGAATGTGCTTTCTTCTTTTTTTTTTCCTTTCGTTTTTTTAGCATTACACACACTATCTACATATACACACGCACTCACAATTCAAACTTTGACATTACACTTCCATACTTTTCAGTGGTGGAGTCAGGACTCCGGCATTGGAGGCAGCTACTGACTTCGCCATTACGATTTACGATTTACGAACTATCGATAATATAAATATGAAATCAAAAAAATATATAAATATACATTTATATATATATATATACTAGCAATACCGCACACTCTATGTGTGTGCAAAATATAAAAAATATATACTTCAACTTAGTACTTAAATTTTTTTTTAGGATGAAAATATAAATATAGTATTAAAATTTTTTAGAATACTTTTTAAAGAATTATTTGAAATAATTGATTAAATTCTAATAATTTAAAAATAAAATAATTATATGAAATAAAATTACATGATAAAGAATAAACGCAAAAAGAAAAAAAAATCAAGTAATTGTACTTAGAGAAACTGATTTGTGGGTTGAGAACATGAATTTTTTAAAATGGATGTAATATTACAATGTTGACATTTTTGTTTGTTTACGTATTGAATGTGTTTATTAATTAAAAGAGTAAAATTGACATATCAAAATTTGGTATCCGAATTGAATCGATTTCATATGAATTGTCAATTTTAGCCATAATTTTATATATCTCTATTTATTCCATATAAAATTGAAAGGGCAAATTTTCTAAAATCACATAAATAACCGTCATTTGTGAGACAAAAATAACTTTCATTTTATAATAGTATATACATATATATATCAAACAAAATTTATCAATTTTACGGAAAAGCATAGAAGAGATAATAATATTAAAAAAATTACTATTATAATTGGAAGTTGTACATATCCTAGTTGTCCACAATGCGGTTTCAAGTTTTGAAAACGTTGAATAATCAGCTCATTATCAATACTATTAAATACATCTCTCTCTCTCTCTCTCTCTCTCTATATATATATATATATATATATATAACTATAAGTGATTAAACAATCATTCATCCAACCATCTCCCATGCAATTACCAAGATCGACAAAATCCTTAAAACTTATCCCTGAATTTTGTTTTGGGAAAATCATGATTACAAGGCTGACAAATAGTATCTTCGTATTTTATCTCGATCATTAGGGTGATAATGTAAAATTTTAGAGCATACCCCTGAATCTAATGGAAGCTCCTCTAATTTAATATCAACTCGAACTTGCTTTGAGTTTGAACAATTTGGCACATCTATACGGAGGTTGGTCTCCTTTTATTGTGAAGAAACTTGTTGTTCTGAATATGATTTTCTTTTAATAAGAAATTTATCCCATTTCTATTAAAATAGTAGACAAATAAAAAAAATTAAAATCAATATGAAAAAATAAAAGGCTAGCAAAAGATAGAATTCAACAGGTCTACAATAAAAGTATAAAACCTAGAATTCAATCATTACTCAAATAGGTTAATTAATAAACAGCAAAGTCAACATTCTCCACTTTAATAATGTAACATTGGCAAAATTTTAACAAATGAATAAAATTTTATTTGCTTATTAATGAGAAATTATAGTTTTATTTTATAATACTTCACACAATAAATTTTCATAGAAAAAGAAAAACTCACCATGTCTTGAATCTTGATAAACTCCAAAATTTTCAATTAACTTGGTCCAGAAAATTGAAAAAATAAAATTTGATGCACCCCAAAATGGTGAACCCTCACTTGCCGTAAAATATAGATGGAACAGAAAATTTGTTGTGGATAAGGTAAAGTGAAAAGAAAATTGTGTCTTTTGTGAATTGTAATTGCCAAATAATTTTTGTTATCGAGCTTAAAACGGACCTGGTGAGCCTAAAACTAAAACATTTGTCAGCTTTAAATGGAATTGCTTTTGTTATTTAGGTTTATTAATCATTTTTATTGTTTTGCTATTGAGCTTCTTTGGATTGTCGTATTGATTGGGTTGTTAAGATTTGATTCATTATTATCATTATTATTATTATTATTATTATTATTATTATTGCAACAAAGCACAAATAAGTGTGTAAAAAATCAAGGAGGTGTATCGATGAATACTCAGAAAAATCGGTCAAATTTAATGATATACGAGGTAATTTTGAAGTTAGGGAGGGGGTGCACATGCCCTTCTTCAATTAGGTATGTCTATATCTATAAAGCCAGAGATTATGGACGAGAGGATATGCATGCTTAAAAAAGATCTTTAAATTGCATGTTATGGAAATGTCAGTTCAATGCCCTTTTTATGCATGCGTCTTTTGTTTTGTGGTACAGAAAGACACTAAAGAAGCGAAAGTTCATCCAATGTACTTTGCTTAAAGTAGTAAGACCTTTGCATAAATGTCATCCTTTGGTTGATTGCACAATCAGCCACATCACACACGCCTTCAAGTTCCGATAAAGATTTCAAAGTTACAAAACATGACTGCATGAAAAATATGAAAACCATGCATGAATAATAAATGAACTAATGAGCATCTTTCATAGTGTCAAAGCATGTATGGAAACTTTGAAACAAAGCATGTGTTCCTTTACAAAGCTAAGTTATTGGGTTAGAAAATGGTTGTAACCAGTTCGGATCCTCTGCTACACAATGGTGCTACATCTCCCCCTCCACTCATCAATACACGTCATGTGTATTGGTGAACGATTGAGATAAGGAAAGAGAATATTTAAATCTCAATCCATATCATAAATCGTTCTCTTTCCTTATCTCAACCGCTCATCAATACACGTGACGTGTATTGGTGAATAGAGGAGTAAATATAGCACCGTTGTGTAGTAGAGGATCCAAACTGGGTTGTAACAATCACTTGAAGCTGTGGAAAGAGCAAAAGTGGTTGCGAGTGGACCATACTTAGTCCTTTATCTATCTATTTTTATTTTTATTTTTAAACAAAAGTAATTCAATATGGCTAAACGTTCTTTAAAATGACAGATGCATCAGTTTGTTGGGAAAATAATTTAAAGATTAATTCCAAAATAATAAACGCAAAAAATAAAAAGACATAACCTTTATGCGTGTATGCATGACATTCAAAAATTTAAATCCAAACATATTATGGAAAAAGCAATCAATAATTAATTAAACAATTGAATGAATTGTATAATCTACTACGTAATATAAGAAAACATAAAATTTTTACTAACTTGAGAAAACTATCGCGCTCTTTGACTATGATAAACCCGCCACACGAATTTTTATGAGGTCCAGGATCAACTCGTTTGACCACCAAAATCATCTTTGTAAGCCCTCAATATCTTCAGAGTGTGGGCTCTTAAACGAAAAAATTATTTAACTAAGAAAATAAAATTTCTATGAAATAAATTTTTACTAAAACAATTTTATTATTTAAATTCTCCAACTAATTGAATATTAAAGAATTATTGCTTTTTTTTTGGTGTTTTGGAAACAATTTACAAGACTCTCTATTTATATATAACAACAATGTTCTGAAAACCGGACCGGACATCGAACCGGCGGCCTTACTGGTTACCGGTTCGACCACCGGTTCGACCGGTGTGACGTAATAAATACGTAATAATTATTAAATTAATTTTTTATATAAAAAAATAATAAATAATAATAATAACATAAAACAACATTATTAAACCCAAACAATATTAAACAACATAAAACAAGATTAATCATCATAAATCATCCAAGTGATATATTCAAAGTCTTCAATCATCATCTTCATCAATGAGGCGATTTTTTTGTTGCCTTAAAAGGCGTTGTACTTCACCATCGTTACCACTTGAGGATGCAACATCAAATCTTGATAAATTAACCTCGTCTCCTCCATCATCTAATTAATCATAAATAATTTTTTTAATAAAACAATAAAAGACTAGATAATGAATCTTTTAGTAAAATAAATAAATTACTATATAACCTCTTCCTTGGGACAACTCTTCTTCAAGCATTTCCTCCAACTCATCACCATCAAGCTCTCGACTAGGCTCCTCCTCAATGATCCAAAAATCCACTTTATCAATGCATTCATAATCAATCGGATCATATGGCTTTGTTCTTTGTTTACTACTACAAAATACAATAATATTAATATAATTAATAACAATAAAGAAACATAACACTTACGATATAGAAAACTAATAATGTTCTTACCGATTTTACAAGCGCAAATTATAATGCACATAGACGAGATCATTTAACCTTTGATGCTCTAACCTATTTCTCTTTTTAGTATGGATGCGTTCAAATACACTCCAATTACGCTCACATCCGGAGGATGATGAGGTTTGGCTTAATAGTCGAATAGCAATTTTTTGTAAATTTGGTGCATCCCCACCAAACATCCTCCACCATTCATCTAAAAAGCAATTATACACCAAATGCAAAAACAAATGATATTAAAATAGCACCATATTAAATAAATACTTTAATAGTAACAATGAAGTAAGAAACAAATAAAAAACATAACCGGTCGAGCAATTTTTATAGTGTTTTTAGCTACTGGCCTTGCGAAGCTCCCTTTTTGTTCTCGAAACGAAGTAATTTCATCTAAAACATCATTTACACCCGGTAAGAGCTTCTCACAAAAATTACAACGGTAAATTTATGTAAGAAAATTTTGATCTTGAGAACATATTCCAATTAAACCAACACCAACTAAAGATGCAAAAGTGTCTCAATATCTCAAATAATGTAAATATGTATAATAAAAATTTGAGATCAATCGTAAATCTCAATCGCCCATCAATATGTGTAGTTGTGTTGATAAGCGCAATAAAAAAAAATGTTGTACGGTTATATAGCATAAAATTCGAACTGCATTTTAGTACTACCCAAGTTTGCTGTCCCTAACTTCTTTGCCAAAAGCAAAACACACCCAAAGAGCAAAGACAGGATTAAACAGAGCATGCCAGTTGAAAAGCATCATTTGGACATTAGGCATGCTAGCTCTGTTTAATCAAATACCTTTTCTTTCAACTCAACAATATAAAACAAATACCACCACTACACCGTAATACAAACTGTCTTTTATAACTAGTGTTAAGGAATTTACTTAAACTTGATTTTAACAACTATAATAATAATCACCCATGATTTGGTAAAACCTGCCACACTACCAATTCCTACTAATTTAATAGATTGATTTGCCAACAATATATAATAAGGATAATCTGATTCAATCATCCCAAAACTTTTTCTTCATGTATCTGTGTGTGTGTGTGTGTGTTTTAGGATTGTTTCATCTTCCAAGAGACAAAACTATACACACATGTATATATGGAATATACTAAAAGAGGAAGATTATATAGTAAAAAGACATTTCTTGGCCAGCAGTCCCAATTAAACCTTTCCAAGATCATCTTTTACGAAACAAGAGGCTGCTGCTGGGAAAACAAGAAAACAAGAAAAAAACAGAAAAAATGAAGAAAGGAAGAAAACTTACCTGAGTTACCTCCTGCTGCTGGTTCATCGTGAGGCGAGGCGGCGCAGCGCAACGAGATAGGGAGGCGCGGCGCGGCGAGGCGAGACGAGGCGGCTGCCGGCTGCTGTGTGTGACGGGCAAGAGGTGAGCAGATGCACTGAACTGAAGGCTGAAAAAATGGAAGCAGCAGCGGTGATCAGACTGAAGTGAAGCAGCAGGTTTCATTCTCCAAAAAAAAGGACCCGGTTTTGAACTAGAAAAAGGCCAAAAAAAAAAAAAAGGAAGTAGCTCGCCGAACCGGTTCCCGGACCGGGACCGGTTAGACCGGTTTTTGACCGGTTCTGGACAGTCCGATACACCCCCGATTTTTGAGCATGTTTCGGATCGGACCAGCCGCTGGTCACCGGTCGAACCGGCTGGTCCGATCCGATTTTGAAAACATTGGATAACAGTAAGGGAAAGAATAGAATAAATCTGATGCGGGGATAAGATAAAAAAGAAAAAAAAAAGAGGAAAAATATTTATTTTTTCATATAAAAAATCAGCCATAGAACAAATCCAAAGAGTCCAATCATGTCAGAACCTTAGGAGCTCTCATCACGCACCACGTGCAGGTGCATGGGTCACACGCACTCATTTACACGCCAAGTGTCAATGCGTGGCCCACACAGGCTTGATTACGCGGTTAGGAGACCAGGACGATGCTGACATGCCTAAGCTATCGCAGCTTATGAGGCACGTGTAACTAACGTGCCAACCTTTTTGGCACATGCAAGCTTATTCAAAAATCAGCACACTGGTGGATTCAAACCCGAGTGTTTTGCATGGCAATGTTATCTTCCTGCCACTACACTACTGAATTAGTTTGTTACTATATGCTCCCATTTTGTTTATTTAACAATTTTATTTTTCTCCAAAAAAGTACAATTTCCACCTCTCATCAACCTTGGTCCGGTATCAATCTGATGGAAAGTTAAATATTTTTCAATCAAAATATAATTAGAGGGTTACGGAGAGACTTTAGGAAAAAAATATAATTTTAGCTCCAAATAGGTTAAATAAAATCATCTTCTCATGACAATATTTGATTACTATTTAAAAATATTTAATTCAACTAAATAAATATTATTGTACTCTAAAATTAATTAAATTACTTATGAGTTTGCAATGTAAAAAGTATTTGCATTGGCCCCTTTATAAGATATCCGTGAAAAATAAAACCAAACAACTATCAAATTTATTTTCATATCTTAACCTGAATTCCCGATTTGCTTTTATTTAAATATTTAACATGAAAATCACATTTTCATATAATTTCGCTGACACTTCACTTGAAATACTTTGGCCAAATATTTGGAATTAATTTGAACTTTACAAATGAAGATACCTATATCTTCAAAAGGTTTATAAATTCCATCAAATCTTTTTCTTTAGCACATTTCTACAATCACCTAACGTACAAAGTATGTTGACTACTTAGAACCTCACTTCCAAGTACATTAAAGTGATTAACACTAAAAGCACCAAGCCGCAATATTTTCAGGATTTAAAGGCAATGCATATTAATTATTCATTTTAGATAGTAGTTTAAAATGAATAATTCAAATGGTTCAGTTCAGTGTTTTATTCTCATTAGTCAACACCATGTTATACTTTGAATCACAATTCTCATGATCAAAGACAAATAATCATTGACAACACATTATAGTTTTAGCAGATAAGAAGAAAATATTCTTATCACTGACTATGAACTCAAACAATAACATATGGTTTTAGTTATTTAAATTTTTTTATAAAACAATACTTTCATTTAAATTACAACATACATCATTAAATATTATGTCCACCTAATGGCATAAATATAAATACACGACTTACAATAAATTCAATTTCATAAATAAATAAAATAATACAATCTTATTATTTAAATTGAATTTTATGGCACATATTCTAACAAAATTATCTTTAGACCATCATGCTTAGAAGTTGAAGAATTTCTTAGCGATGACATTAATTTAGTAAATGATCGATGCTGATGCAACAAAGAGTCTTGAGGCAGGAGATGTGGCTTATGAGATTTGTTGTGTCCAACTTATTAACGCTAAAAAATGTGAGTTAGTTGGAAGTGTCCTCAACTAAAGCTTTTTGACACTCAAATCAGTAATGACTGAAAGAAATGATCAAACAAAGAAAACGATATTGAGATATATAGGAGTAATATTATACCTGGAGTTTTCAAATTGGATGGTATTTATCAAATTTGATTTTCTGTAGGTGTTCTAACGAAGTTGATTGGGATACATAGTACCGTGAATATTTAAACTTATCAAATACTGACTCTATTGTCTTTCATGCTGGCTAAATCCCTAAATTGTCTCTTCTAACTTAATGTGTAGGCAGATCTTTGTGTACTTGTTCTGTTGTTGCTTAGGGGTGTCAGTTGCAGTTCACTTGCAAGAGTATTTAAGAGACCTTCTATCCCCCAATTCAAGATCATGGGTCTACGTACCTAGTCACGAGCTCATCAAGGGCAATTCACCTAATGAGTTGAACTCGGTCGATAAACGATGATATTGAGTGAGAACATTAATGGATTTCGTATTAAGAATAGAGTATATATTAATAGGAGAAATGATAGTATAACTAAGTTCCTCGATCTCCAAATATTGAGAAGACGCAACCTAAGTGGTTCAAATTCCACTATGTATCAATAATGAGATAGTACCATATCAACTATATACGTAAATTAACACAACAACAAATTTGAATCTCAACAACAAATCCTCGTGACAAGAAATAACAAATACTCTTAATATTTTACTTTAGTTCATGCCCACTCTCTAAAAAGAAGAATAATCCAATTTTTTTAACAGAAAATATTGATTTGCTAATAATGTATTTTGGCCAATTCCTCTAAAAATTAAAATAATAACCGTAAAAGTATGCTCTATTAAGTATGCAGTACTATGTACCAATCTCCTCAACTCATATAATTAAATAATAATTACTCCCATAACCATGATCCAATAATAAAGTCCCTCGCACATCAGTCCCATAACAGGGCCAAAAAAAGATCCTAAAGTAAAAGAAAAGGCAAACAAAAATAAAACGAAAATAAAAGTGCGACTCTAAAGCAAAAAAATTGACCTCAAAGTCCAATCCCCAACTAGCATGCCACGTGTAAAGCAGATACAGGACTGCGAATATTCCATCCCCACACCAGATTACATCCCGGGCCCACCACGTCTCTTTGGTACTTTTCCACACCCGCGTGCACAGCCGAACGGGCCCCCACTCAGGGTAACGATAGCCTACTCCGACCGTAACCATTCTCAATATGTGCGCCAATCATGTATCGCCACGTGTCATCTGAGTTCCCGGCCACCTTACCGTTGTAGAGTACTATAAAATTTGTTCGCCACCATACACACACACTGCGTTTTGTTCGGTGATTATACTACGATATCAGAGGCTATGGAGTTGATGAAGTTCATTTGTCCTGATTCTCCATATGTATCGAAATTTCCTTTTCTTGATCTTGTATTTTTCGGATATTTTGATGTAGTTTCGATAAACAAACATTAATTTTTGCACTCTGTTTTCTTGAAAATAAACTCAAATTCTTTTCGTACATTGTTGACGATTTCGAGAATTTTTGTATTTTTGTGTTCGTTTTGCGCTCTGTTTGCATTCCCAGTTCGGGTTAACCTGTAAATTTATTGAGCCCTTGAAAAATTATGAGTCCTTTTTTATGCATTGGATCCGATGATGGAGCTTTCTCAAGGAATTCAGAGGAAATAGAAATGGGGTTTTCCAAGAAATGTAGGGTTTTCAACAAAACTTTCAAGTGATGAAAAATAAATATTGACATGGCAGCATCTTTCTTGTGTCTTTTCGTCTAGAGTTATTTGTTTTGTTTGTTTTTCTTGTGCTTCTAATAGGGATTCTTGATTTGTCTCGTGGTCTTACAGGTATGGGATCACAACGGAGTTTCAGAATGTTTTCAGAATCTATATCCTTCAAGTTCTTTTTTTTTGGCTGCTATATTGTCACTCAGTTAAAAATTAGGCGAAAGTAATAAAAATTCTTAAATTGTTGTTCATTTGTCTCACCCTTAACTGTATTTACAGTGCTAGGTTTTGGAGTCAACACAGTGACAGTGTTTGTGGTTGTTGTCCTTGGGATTATTAATAGGCGCCAGAAACAGTGGGGGAGGGTAAGTCAATAAACTTATCTGCTCATGGAGTAACTATGAAAATGTTATTGTAGTGAGATAGAGAACAGAGTTTGGTTTACTGTTGATGTAGAGGTTTTTGTCTTCTTGACCTGATGTTCATTTACTTTTATGATGATGGACTTAACAATTTTCAATGTCTGAATCGATTCCTGCAATAGTTCTCTGGCCTTGCTCGGCTCATCTTTTGTTCTCTAATCTTGAAAAAATTAATGAATGTTTGCATTATTTTCAAAATAGAGAAACTTTTTTTTATGTTGGTTCTGAGAAGAACGACAATTTCATTGAATCTATGCAGATACATCTTTCATCAAAGTTATTGATTTCTATTCTAGCTGCTTTCAGAGCATGTGTGGCGCTCTTTGACATAATTATGCTGTTGCGGACTAGGCCAAATGCTCAATCAGTTCCAGTTCACGAATGGCTGTATACATGCTCACAGTTTGCTGTTTGGGTAACTTGAAATTAATGTTCATCCAAAATCCTGAAAAGGGAAGCTTTCTTCTTGACTTACTGAAATTTTTAATTTTAGGTGGCCATTCTGATATTGTCAAGGTGCGAAAATTGGCTGGATGTCTTATGCAATGGCATCCTGTGTTTTTGGTGGATCACAAAAATCCTTATATTGATACCTCGAATACAATTAGTTTTTTCTTCACCTGAGGTTATCTTTTCTAAACTATAAATCTATGATTTTTTGAATCATAGACTTTGTTCTGCTGGCTAGCCTTCTTCTATTTACTACTTGATTGTATAGAAAACCCTTTAAGAGTATTTGTTTTTCATCTCATCTTTTGGCACAGGTTATGAGATGGATCGAAGGGATCTTCATGGCTATCACTGACATCATGTTTGGAATACTAATAAACATGATCAGAATAAAGGTGGCATCTTATGGGAACAGGTACTACTAATTCCACAAAGTTATGGGGTTCCTTAACAGAGTTTTCAATCCAAGATACTATCTATTGTCGGGCCACAAATGGTTAATTATTGTATGTTTCTAGAGAACAAATAATTTGTGATTTTGAGGAAAAAACTTATGATTGCACCAACTACACGAAAAGACCTCATGATAGTCAGTATGGGATCTCTTTGTCTTTCTTTCTGAAATTTTCTCATCCATGGATAAAATAAATATGATAAAGCCAATATTATAAAGACAATAAAACCACATTGTTACATTTCCACATCAAAGTGTCGTTTCTAAGTTGAGAAAGTTGGTCAATAGCATGCATTTGAGACTATCAGTTGAACAGTATGGTTCAGATGTTCTCTCATGGTAGAAGTATATTTTGGTTGTCATATTATGCCTGTCATACATGCTTGTATTTATATGCATATAAATGTGAAATTTGGTGAAGTCTTTTATTCTAATGATACACTGAAATCTACCATGGTTACCTGTAACATTGCAGTTCAGTGGTGGACCCCCTTCTCCCCTACCACAGGGAAATTGAAGAAAACCATTTTAGGAAATCAGTGAGTACATTCTGTATCAAGCTTCTACACGTCCTCGATTTTGCATTGCCCTTAATATGAGATGGTTCTTTCATGTCAATTTTTCAGTTTCCTGCTTTGCGGTATAATTAAGTTGATACGTCTTTCCTTATTGTTCAAGGGACTTGTGTGCAATCTTTGGCGTATAATGACATTCAGAACAATTGATCCTGTGATGCAACGTGGTGTAAAAAAGCAACTTGACTTTGAAGATTTACTTCAGCTACCCATAGATATGGATCCTTCACCTTGCCATAATTTGCTATTGAGATTGTGGGATGCTCAACGAATAAACAACGAAAGTCACCCTTCTTTAATCAAGACGATATGCTCAGCATATGGATGGCCATATTTCTGCATAGGCCTATTAAAGGTAATACATATTTCTGCATAGGTGTAAAAGTTATGCATTTGTATGCTACCTATCTTTTCAGTGCTCAAGATTGCTAAGGGATTTTAACATATGTATAACTGCACCAAAAAGGGTTGATATCAGGGATTGAATTATCGTAACTGTGTTACTATACATTTTAAGTCAAGTATGATACTTCACCACCATATGTGCAACTAAAATATCATGAAGTCTGGGAAATTAGTAACATGAAATCTCTCATGCCATTTGACAGTTATTTATCATACACTTGCAACAAAGGTTTATATACACCGCTTAGCATTTTCTTATGATATCTACTCAAATTACGTAATCTGCTGTTGTTACTTGGAGCCGATTTGTCTACCTTTTAAGTACTATGCAAAACTGATTGATAAATTCGCACTAGTTTGATTACTAGCTTTCCTGCAGGTGGTTAATGACTGTCTAGGTTTTGCTGGACCATTACTTCTTAATAAGCTGATTCGTTTTCTTCAGCAAGGTTTGGATTCTTTAGTTGCTATTAATTTGTCAGTTGCCACTTTCTGATAGCTGAGAGACCGATTGTGAAATCAAAATAGGTTCCAAAAAAAATTGCTATCACCCTTATGTATTGATAATTTCTCTCAAAATTCTGCAAGGCCTGTATATTACATGACAATTCCAGGGTTTTTTATATATGAGATTGCAAAGGTTAGTTGCCTCTGAGATTAGTTATAGTTGAGATTGGCGGCAGGGGTCATGAATTTTGGCCCGTAACAAGTAAGCTATGATGGGCATATTATTTCAGAAACATATTTCAGTTACTTGCTTTTTACCAACTGACCTTTTATTGAGCTACCATACTTGGTTCTGCAATAAATTACTGCAAAAAAGCAATGAAGTTGCCAGTTGAAATGAAATGCAGAAACATTGACCGAGTTAATCTTCATTTAACAGGTTCCAGAAGTGCTGACGGTTATGTTCTTGCGATATCCTTGGGTTTGGTATCAGTCTTAAAGTATGTTTTCTTCTTCAAATTATCGAATTTTATATTCTATATGACTTCTAATATAACTGTTCTGGAATGATGAAGCTAACTTGTATGATATATGACTTCAACTTATTGAGGGGAAGCCTGCCACATTACAGAACGAAGTCGAGCAGTAATGTGGTAGGATAGCCCTTGATTACTATGAGCTAGAAATAAGAGTTCATCTTTCACTATTTCTTTTTTTTAGTGCTTTCAACAGAGAAGCAGTTTTCAAGGATGACCATAATTGCATTATGTCATAATAGTTTTGTTTGTCTTCATAATTTGTTCTGGATTATGATTGTAATTCATTCTACTTGATTTGTATACTTTTATTCGACTTTATGTTGATAATATAACTGAGTTGCATTTGTGTATTATTATAGTAAAATGCGATGTTTGTGTAAATGTGAAAGCTATACCCTGAAATAAATGTTCAATTGTGCAGATCGTTCCTTGACACACAATATTCATTTCGTCTTGCACTACTTAGGCTGAAGTTGAGATCTAGTATCATGACTATAATCTACCGTAAGGTAAATTTCCTTAACATAATGCCGAAACTGCAGATTGTGCCTGTATTGAGACAAAATCTCATGATATGTGTATGAATGTGTTTGGCTCTGTGTAGAATCGTGTGAATTATCTTTGTTCATCAATAATGTGGAATCACACACTATAGGTCCTACAGAGAAGTTCAATATCTGATCTCTATTTTTAGGAACTTATTTGGATAATGAGATAGTGCTTTGTCATCACTTTCATTGCAAAAGAGATGATTCTATATGGCTTACACATGAATACCTTTTCACAGTGTCTGTGCATTAGGTTAGCAGAGAGATCAAAATTTTCTGAAGGAGAAATTCAAACATTCATGTCCGTGGACGCTGATCGAATTGTAAACCTATGCAACAGTGTTCATGAAATGTGGAGGTCTTATCTCTGAACATCTTACTGCATTCAGAATCACGGGCATGTATTCTACTATATCTTTTCTACTTATTACTAGTTCAACACTTTTTAGTATGATTTGGCCCATTTGGTTTTAGTTGAAGAGGATATTAGGTGCCATCTCTTCTGAGAGAACTGGCAAACTAGTAGTTTGACAGTCTAAGTGACATCAGAGGACCTGTCCCAATAACTTAAGACATCAGGCAATAGCCTTAGGGAATTTGTATCAGACATCACGTTTTAGAATAGTTGTATGTGAAGCTTATGAGTTATAAGCTATTATTATGATTTGCATCACCATATTGGTTAACAGGGTTTGTATGATACTCACCATTGAACTTAAATGTCATTTTGGCATGCAATCCAACATCATATGATCACAAGTTTAGAAATTGTCTCTTTACTTCTTGTGTTTGTTGTGTAATTTCATCAGCTTGCCTTTGCAAATAGGAATTGCTCTGTATCTACTCTACAAACAAGTCAAGTTTGCGTTTCTCTCCGGGGTAGCCATAACTATTTTGCTAATACCGGGTATGTTAATGAACTGTTTGATTGCTATGTGCTCAGACAATGAACTTTCGATTTAGGGTTGCTGTTTTACCTTGGTGCAATAATCGGTGAAAGAAAAGTACATACTATTTGCTGGTGATGAATACAATATATAGATGCCTATGCTCCAATCATACTTAATTCAAAGCATCACAAAAGATGTAATTTTACTAATAAACCTGATTTATTTTTTATTCAAAAGCTAGGACTTTGTGGTTCTTATAGATTTAATTCATTGAAATTCCATCCCATAAAATGGAAGAATTATAAATCTCCAAAATAATAGATAGAAATACCGCAAATAGAGCCATTGCAATGCCCATCAAGGGAGTCGTTCCCCACCTTGTCGCCCTATACCAAGAAGGAAACTATTCACTACTCATATAGCTCTCGTAGAACTACTACTGATACGAGCATACCATCAGGTGAGCAAGAACTGGGGGAGACCCCCTACTTAGTCAGAAATCAAGTTTATATTATTCCTTTGAAGACTTTTACCATTCATGATTGCAAAAGCTTTCATGGCAATTGAAAAGAGAAGAACTCTTATCTTTATGTTCTTCATTCAGAAAAGCATTACACATATATATACAAATACAAAGGAAAAAGATCCTACAGATTTTATGCTAACATGTTTTCACTAAGCCTATAATTATGCTATCATGTTTCCACTAAGCCTATAATTATGCTAACATGTTTCCACTAAGTCTATAATAATGCTAACACTCCCCCTCAAGCTGGAGCATAGATGTTAATCATTCCCAGCTTGTTACAAAGATATTCAATTCGAATTCCATTTAAGGCTTTTGTGAATATATCCCCTAGTTGCTCTCCTGTCTTTATATAGCCTGTGGAGATGAAGTTCTCTTGGATCTTCTCACGGATAAAGTGGCAGTCGACCTCGATATGTTTGGTCCTTTCATGATACACCGGATTTGAAGCAATGTGAAGAGCAGCTTGATTGTCACACCAAAGTTTTGCTAGTAATACTGGCTTTAATCCCACTTCAGCTAGAAGGTGATGTATCCACAAAACTTCACATGTAGATTGTGCCATAGCCCTATACTCGGATTCTGCACTTGATCTGGACACAACGTTCTGTTTTTTACTTTTCCATGACACCAAATTCCCACCGACAAAGACACAATAACCTGTGGTGGATCTTCTATCAACTTTCGAGCTAGCCCAATCAGCATCCGCAAAACACTCAATGCGAGCATGTCCATGATTGGTATATAGTATGCCAAGTCCAGGAGCTCCCTTTAAGTAACATAAAATATGTTCTAGTGCTGCCCAATGTTTAATTGTAGGGGTGGACATAAATTGGTTGACTGTACTGACTGCATATGCAATATCCGGACGAGTTACAATGAGATAGTTCAATTTCCCAACTAGTCTCCCGTATCTATCTGGATCATCGAAGGGATCGCCATCTTCTTTCATAAGATGTTCATTAGGATTAATTGGAGTGCTACTCGGCTTAGCTCCCAACTTTCCTGTTTCTGCAAGTAAGTCTAGTACGTACTTCCTCTGGGACAAGAAAATCCCTTTCTTACTTCTCATCACTACAACTCCCAAGAAGTATTTTAGCTGGCCCAAGTCTTTTGTATGAAACCGAGTGTGCAAGAAAGTTTTGAGGGACGAAATTCCAGTATCATCATCTCCTGTGATGACAATATCATCAACATACACAACAAGAAGAAAAATGCCAGCTGTAGAGTTTTTGTAAAACACCGAGTGATCACTCTTGCTTTTCTTTAACCCGAACTCCTGGACGACTTCGCTAAACTTTCCAAATCAAGCCCTAGGACTTTGTTTCAAGCCATACAAAGATTTTTTCAAACGACATACTTTCCCAGACTCCCCCTGAGCAACGAACCCAGGTGGTTGCTCCATATAAACTTCTTCATGTAAATCCCCATGAAGAAATGCATTTTTGATGTCTAACTGATATAAGGGCCAATTGTGAGAGGCTGCCAAGGAGATGAAGAGTCGAACAGAGGTGAGTTTGGCCACTGGGGAAAATGTATCGGAGTAATCTACCCCATAAGTTTGAGCATATCCTTTAGCTACAAGCCTAGCTTTCAATCTCGCCAAAGATCCATCTGGATTGACTTTAACTGCAAACACCCATTTGCACCCCACAGCCTTCTTTGCTTCAGGTAAATTCACCAAATCCCAAGTTTTATTCTCATCCAATGCTAGGATCTCCTCGAGCATTGCTTTAGACCACCCAGGATAGCTCAAAGCCTCATTAACAGTCTTAGGCACAGAGATAGAATCTATAGAAGCAATTAAAGAGCTAGACAAGGATGACAGGTGATTATATGAAATGAAATTGGCAATAGGATAAGTAGATTTAGAAAGGGTACACTGACGTTTACCTTTACGAAGACTAATGGGGAGATCAAGATCATTTTGAGTAGGATCCGATGATGAAGGAGCTGGTGCAGGACATGTATCTTTGGTCTCTTGTCGCCTCATGTAAACCTGAACAATCGGTGGTTTCTGTGGAATGGATGGACCATTATCTGATAATTGGGTACTTGAAACCATAGGAGTAATACCATCCTCAAAGTGTTCACCAGAAGTACTCGGATGCGCAAAAGTATAGATGAGCCAATCATCATCCTCCCCCTGGCTTGGAGGCTTAGGGGGAGAGTAAAAGAAAGGTGTGTTTTCCGAAAATACCACATCAGTTGAAACCAAGTATCTCTTGAGGTCCGGGGAATAACATCGGTACCCCTTTTGAAGGCGAGAATATCCAAGAAAAACACACTTTAAAGCTTTGGGATCTAGCTTAGTAACTTGGGGTCGTACATCGCGCACATAACACGTGCTTCCAAATAGTCGAGGCTCCACTGGAAACAATGACTTATTCGGAAATAGTACAGTGTACGGAACCTCTCCACTGAGTACCGTAGACGGCATACGATTGATCAAAAAACATGCTGTGGATACAGCGTCAGCCCAAAACTGCTTAGGAACCTTTGTCTGAAACATCAGAGCGCGAGCTGTTTCAAGTAAATGTCTATTCTTCCTTTCGGCAACTCCATTCTGAGAGGGTGTATCAACACAAGAAGACTGGTGAAGAATTCCATGTTGAGTAATGTATTGCTGGAATAAGTCTGACATGTACTCTTTAGCATTGTCACTTCTTAGGATTTGTACAGAGATGTTAAATTGAGTCTTAATTTCAGCACAAAACGCAACAAAATGAGAGAAAACTTCGGAACGATTTTTCATAAAATATATCCAAGTCATTCGCGAAAAATCATCCACAAAAGTAACAAAGTACTTAAATCCAAATTTTGACTCAACAGGACAAGGACCCCATACATCAGAATGTACTAATTCAAAAGCAGAACTAACTCTTTTATTTGGTCTAACACCTAACGACTTACGATGGTGTTTCGCGAACTGACACGATTCACAGTCTAATGAAGAAACGTCACAAAATTGAGGACACAACTTCTTTAACACTGGTAGAGAAGGATGTCCAAGCCGACAATGTACTTCAAATGGAGAGACAATACCAGGGCACGCAACCGACCGTGGTACCCATGCATCAAGAACATAAAGACCATCAGATACATGTCCTTTACCAATAATCTACTTCGTCATAAGATCCTGAAAAAGGCAATGGTCAGGAAAAAATGAGACACAACAGTTAAGATCTTTGGTAAGCCGACTCACAGAAATCAAATTAAAGGCAAGATTTGGTAAACTGAGCACAGAAGGCAAGGTAATAGAGGAGGTAGGCTTAACAATGCCAGATCCCACAATACTATAGGTGGACCCATCAGCTATAGTTACGGGGGAAGGTGATTTGTGAGATTGAACAACAGATCTGATTTGGTCACTGTACAGCTATCGGACAACTGCACCCACACCAGAAACGTACCGGAAACGTCGAGTCGAAGCCGGAAAGTCACGGACGGCCGCCTGCCGCCTCCGCACGCGCCCCCATGCGCCGGCGCGTGAGATTCGGCCGAAAACCCTAAGTGGCGCGCGGGGCCCACGCGCTACTCGTCCGGTCGCTGGAAAACCACCAGCCGGCCGGAAATCGCCCTCCGCCGCTGTCTGTGGTGGAGGTGAGAAACAACGGGCACCCTAAGGGTAACCCACGCCCACTGTTGTTTCTAGATTACAAACCCTAGAATTTTTTCTTGTGAGCTCTGATACCATGAAAAGAGAAGAACTCTTATCTTTATGTTCTTCATTCAGAAAAGCATTACACATCCATATACAAATACAAAGGAAAAAGATCCTACAGATTTTATGCTAACATGTTTCCACTAAGCCTATAATTATGCTATCATGTTTCCACTAAGCCTATAATTATGCTAACATGTTTCCACTAAGTCTATAATAATGCTAACAACAATTAATCATCGAAGTCATTCACAAATTCTAGACAAAATTAGCAATTGTTGTAGGAGCGGTTTCCATCTGAAGGTTTCAAGTTCCATCTGTCAATATAGAGAGTCAATGTATATTAATCTTGAATGAGGTGTCACACACGTACATGAATTCTGTTAGCATTATTATAGACTTAGTGGAAACATGTTAGCATAATTATAGGCTTAGTGGAAACATGATAGCATAATTATAGGCTTAGTGGAAACATGTTAGCATAAAATCTGTAGTATCTTTTTCCTTTGTATTTGTATATATATGTGTAATGCTTTTCTGAATGAATAACACAAAGATAAGAGTTCTTCTCTTTTCAAATTCAAAAGTAAAATGTGTTTCAAAATTGTATCCACAAGTACTATGGCAAACACGCACGTATAAACATGCATTAGTCTGCATGTTTGTTTGTGAGTATATTGTGTGTGTGAGTATACTGTTAAAATTCGGACCCGTGTTCAAATGCGACCAAGTAAAGTGGTGTTTGGGTAATACGTATTACACCATAAGTTTGTAACTTTAGACGAGTTTGTTGCAAGAAATAAAAAAATTCTCATTAATTCCATATTGAAAATTTGTGTGCCAAATTCTTTACATTCTCAATTTTTGTGGTTATGGTATGTGGCCAAAAAACCTTAAGCTCATATGTTTCATGTTTGAAGTAACTTCTTTTAGGGGGGGAAAAAAGTTTATATACCCAAATCTAATTTCAGTTTCAACTGTTTAGTTTGATATGTTCTTAATTTGTTGGAGACAATTATGTTTGCAGTTAACAAATGGATTGCGAATCTGATTGCAAATGCAACTAGGAATATGATGGAACAAAAGGATGAAAGGTATCTATTCATTCTTTCAATAACTCCATTTTATTTATGAATATTGTGGGTTGAATTCAAGAATTTTCTTTTCTTCATGTTTTGATTACCTCATGTTTATGAGAGAGGATTATCTCAATATTTCTGAAGTTGAATTATTAACTATAGGTATTCCTTTATTACATAACAATGAATAATCCAGTTATATTGAACAAGTATTTTATGACTTAAAAGGTTGAAAACCCTTGATATTAGACATGTAATCCTGTGAAGTTATTTCATAGTTGACAGATTTGGGATTGCCTCAAAGCGAATTTTTTCACTTAAATGTCACGCTGCACTGTGTTCTCAAGTCATAAAACAGAATCCTTAATATTTAAGCTTTAGGGCAGTGATCATTATCTTCAAAATCCTAGCTCATATCGTTCAGCTAATCTGCATACCATCACATTTATTTCTGCGACAAATACTAAAAGTGAAAAAATGGGGGTGAAGGAATCTGAAAAGAAGTAGACCATAAATACACATTTATGAGGGTTCACCATAAATACACATTTATGAGGGTTCACCTCAATAACACATGTCTAAGGGGGAAGACAGGAAATAGGCTAGAACCAGGAGATTACATTGAATGCTACTGAGTTTACACTAAGGATTACTTGATCTCTCTTGTTTTTAATTTCAGAAATGCTTATGTCATATAAAATATCAAAAGTCTGATGCATACACCATTTTCCAGGATTAGAAAGACAGCAGAACTATTAACATATATCCGTACTTTAAAAATGTATGCCTGGGAGCCTCTTTTTGCAAGCTGGTTAGTGAAGACAAGGTCCTCTGAAGTTCAATATTTGTCGGTACGAAGAATTTAATTTACTAATTTAGTACCGTTCATAGCTGTACATCGTTCTGGATAACTGAAAGTAGCTCCCCGTTCTTGAGCTTATATAGATTCCCCCCTTCTGTTAGACTAGGAAATACTTGGACGCATGGTGTGTGTTCTTTTGGGCAACGACACCCACTCTTTTCTCTTTGTTCACATTTGGACTCTATTCTTTAATGGGCTACCAGCTTGATGCTGCAACGGTAATTTCACTATTTCGAAGCTTGTTTTCTGAATAGAAATGTTATTGTGATGATACCTAATTCCTATTACCTTCACTCCTATTGAGTTTCAGGTTTTCACTTGCCTAGCCCTGTTTAATAGTTTGATCTCTCCATTAAACTCATTCCCATGGGTCATCAATGGTTTGATAGACGTAAGTTCTATGTTTTACTCTGAAATATTTTCTTTTTCATGTAATAAATATCTGATTTATGATTTCTCCAGGCAGCTATATCTACTAGACGGTTGAGCAAGTATCTCTCTTGTCATGAAAGTGATACTGAGCTTGACATTTCATCCCCGATCTTCAGTGATGAGACGTTTGATTTTAGAGAAACTGCTGTTGCTGTTCATGATGCATCTTGTACATGGTCAAGCAATGATGAGAAGGAATTTGATCTGGTGTTGGAACATGTAAATCTTTTATTTCCAAAGGGCTCCATGGTTGCAATAATTGGAGAGGTGAGTATTCCTTCACTATAATTGTCTTGTATAGCTAAGCTAAATTTGTTCAGTAGTGTTGCAAAGATTTTATATAATACTTTTTCTTATCTTATTTTCATGCTATACTAGAAGAAATAGTATTTTATCAAACTTTGTTATTTGATAGATTCTATAAATTCTTTCAATGTATTCTCTAATTTCATCAAATTTCAAAGATTACAGAACTTTCACATGACACTGAACTTCTATTTATTGAACTTGAGCGAAGAATCTATCTTAAAAAATCTGGCCGCAAGAAAACTAAAGTAAATGTCTGCTAGATCTATGAGAACTAAATCTATGAGAACTAACAAAGGAATGTTAGCGGTAACCGGTTCTCTATTCCGCCTTTTTCGTTAGGTGCTGCTTAAATTCTTTCAAGTCCATTTAATGGAACTTTTTATTACAAACAACCTAGGTGGTAATATTTTGATTGTGAAAAGAGAAGAATTGGAGTAAAGTTTTCTGTGTCATATTAACACTAATATAATCTCATTATATAGAGATTAGCTAGACATATATACATGGTAATATTGTAACTTTCCTAATATACAATACGTAATTTAAGGCACCTATTTTTCTAGTGATATTCTAGCAGTGAATAATTTAGCACTTATATAGCATTACTTTTAAATGAAATTTTAAGTGATTAAATTTTGTGAAAGAGACAAATCTCTGTGACAAGAACTCAAAAACTGTATATTGATTTGATTTACAAGGCTATTACAATGGCTATTTATACAAGAGAATCCTAGTCTAGAAAAGAATACCTAATTAGGACCAAATAAGGAAAACCTAATTATAGGAATATAATCCCTAGAAATAAGGAAAGATAGCTAACTAATTTTTCCACACTGCCCCTCAAGTTGGTAAATGGATATCATCCATTCCAAGCTTGCAGATTAATTGTTGAAACACTATACCAAATAAGCCTTTAGTAAGCACATCAACAAGTTGGTCACTAGTAGAAACAAAGGGAGTACAAATTAAACAGCTGTCAAGTTTTTTTTTAATAAAATGTCTGTCAACGTCAATATGTTTTGTACGGTCATGTTGCACTGGATTGTGAGCAATATTAATAGCTGACTTGTTATCACAATAAATTTTCATGGGACCTTCCCATTTAATTCTAAGATCATCCAAGATTATTTTCAACTATAAAAGTTCACAAATTCCAAGTGCCGTAGACCTGAACTCAGCTTCTGCGCTAGACCGGGCAACCACATTCTATTTCTTGCTTCTCCAAGTCACAAGATTACCTACTAAGAAGGTTCAATACCTAGAAGTAGACAGTATAATCTGCGTCTGTATAGCACTCAAGAGTCAACTTCTCTCCCTTTTTGAACATAACCCCTTATCCAGGAGAGCCCTTTAAGTACTGCAAGATCCTATTTACAGCTCTGAGATAGAGCTTTTTTTGGATTGCGCATAAATTAGCTTAAAATACTGACAACATAAGCAATATCAGGCCTAGTGTGAGGTAAGTATATAAGTCTTCCAACAAGCCTTTGGTAAGACCCTTTATCAACAGTCACATCCTCTGGAAACTCTCCCAATCTATGATTCTGTTCTATACGTGTTTCTACAGGTTGGCAAGCTAGCATACCTGTATCTTTCAAAAGATCTAACACATACTTTTGTTGAGAGATGAAAATCCCTTTCTTAGAACGAGAAACCTCAATACCTAGGAAATATTTGAGTTTGCCAAGTTCTTTGATCTCAAAATCCTTCACTAACTGTTGTTTCAATTTATCAATCTCTACCAAGTCTTCTCCTGTGACTATAATGTCATCCACGTACACTAACAATATGCACATCCCCGAAACAAAATATTTCGCAAAAAGGGTATGATCGCCTTGACTTTGCTTGTAACCTAAGGCAAGTATGACCTTTGTGAATCTACCAAACCAAGCTCGTGGAGACTGTTTGAGTCCATACAACGCTTTCTTCAATTTGCAGACCATGCCTTTCTTTGTTGGTGAGGCAAAGCCTGGAGGAATCTCCATATAGATCTCTTCTTGAAGATCACCATGAAGAAAGGCATTCTTCACAATCAAATTGTTGTAGTGGCCATTAATAATGGGCAGTCAATGATAACAAAATTTGGACTGTGTTCATTTTAGCCACAAGAGCAAAAGTCTCCAAATAATCAACCCCATAAGTCTTGAGTGTATCTTTTGACCACTAACCTTGCCTTGTATCGTTTTAAGGTGCCATCAGAATTATACTTCACAGTAAACACCCATCAACATCCAATGGGCTTCTTCCCATAAGGTAGGCTAACCAGATCCCAAGTGTTGTTCTTTTCAAGTGCATCCATCTCAACCTGCATAGCCTTTTTCCAATTTTCATTCCCTAATGCCTCAGATAATGTCTTTGGAATGGGAATAGTATGGAGATTAGTAAGAAAAGCTTTATGGTGATGAGATAAAGTAGAATATGACACATACAAGTTGAGGGGATGTTTAGTACATGTTCTTGTTCCTTTCCTAAGAGCAATAGGAACATTCAAATCATCAAAGGAAGAAGAAGGACTTACTGGCGCAGTAGTAGGAGCAGATTCAGATGATGGGGCATTCTCAGTTGTAGGTAATGGTTTCTCCTGTCTTGAATAAACCTGTAATGGACGGATAGAATTTTGAGTTTCTTTTCCAACTATTGACTATGGTTCTAACTCAGACATAGACTCAGGAGGAATACTTATGGATTGACTGACTGGCCTAGGACTAGTATTTGGCAATTCAAGGAGAAAGAAATCTCTATCCTCATTACTACTCATAATACTTTCCTCTGGTGAATAAGGGTTGCTAAAGTACGGTTCCTGTTCAACAAAAGTGAAATCAGCAGTTACAAACAACTTTCAAGTAGGAGGTTGATAACACTTATAACCTTTTTGAATAGATTAGTAACCAATGAAAACACACTTTTGAGCTCTTGGATCAAGTTTATTCCTATTTGAAGAATGCACATGGACAAAAGCTACACATCCAAAAATCCTGAGGGTCAAATTATTAGATATTGGATAAGTGGGGAAAAATTGGGAGAGAACTTGCATAGGACTTTTAAAATCAAGAAATTTTGTTGAAAGTCTATTTATGATGTCAGTTGCAGTTAAGATTGCTTCTCCCCAAAAATGTTTTGGGACATTGTTTTGAAACAAAAAAGCTCTCGTGACAGCAAGAAGATAACCATTTTTCCGCTCTGCCACCCCATTTTGTTGTGGAGTGTAGACACAAGAGGATTCATGTATAATGCCCTGTTTTTGAAAAAAAAAAAGATAAGTTCTGATTCAAAAAGTCTTTTGCATTATCAAATCGAAATCTTTTAATCCCTACTCCAAACTGAGTTTTGATCATGTCATAAAAAACAGGAAAAATATGACTCACCTAAGATTTATTTTTCAAGAGGAAGATTCAAGAAACCCGAGTGCAATCATCAATAAAGGATACAAACCATCTAGCCCATGAAATATTAACAACAATGGATGGCCCCCAAATATCGCTATGAATAAGATCAAAAGGAGTCAAAGATCTATTATTAGTAATGGGAAAAAAGGCACGTTTGTGTTTTGCCAATTCACAAACATCACAATGAAATTGTTCAACGGGTAGTCCTTTAATTAAAGAGGGAAACACCATTTTCAAAACATTAAACGATGGATGTCCTAGCCTACGATGTTAAAGCCAAATCTTATTTTTTCTAGAGTCTAAAACATTAGAAAGACAAGCAATGGGTGACAAATTCTGAATTCTATTTTGTCCACTACTTGGCTCATCAAGATGATAGGGACCATTCCTTTCCTCAGCACGCCCAATCATCCTTTTTGTGTTCTTTTCCTGAAATACACAGTGACACGGGTAGAAAAGTACATTGCAATTCGAATCAGTAGTTAACTTATGGATGGAAATAAGATTGGTGCACAATTTTGGGACATGAAGAAGATTTTTTAAAGTTAGAAATTCACTCAAATACGCATTTACTTGACCAGCCACAGTTGTAGCTGATCCATCAGTTGTAGTGATTTTTATATTGCTTGGACAAAGAATATATGAGATGAATTTATGTGAGGAGTTGGTCATATGATCAGTAGTTCATGAGTCAGTGACCCAAGAGTTGGGAAAGATAATATCTGAAGCATTAAATGAATACGAAAAGGAAATAGGGATGAGGTGAGAAAGAATACCTGAGAATACCAAGGTACTAGTACCTGTTGAAGATTGTGGTTTTTGTTTCTGTAATGTCTCCAATAGGCCCCTCAACTTTTCTATTTCCTTACTATTGAAGCTGTGAACATGAGAACCAGTATTTTCCATATTCATAGTTGCAACATATGCCTTCTCCTGCCCTTTTGACTATCCTCCCTTCATATTCTGAGGCTTTCCATGAAGCTTCCAACACCTCTCCCTTGTATGTCTGGGTTTTTTGTAAAAGGTACACCATAAAGTGTGTTTGTTGATAGCTTTTGAAGAATTTGTTTGGTCAACACCAGTGTGCTGCTCCATGTTAGGGCTTCTATTATTTTTGGACACTAGTGCCGAGCTATCTATGGCTGGTGTGTCAATCATGACCCATCTTCTACCTTCTTCAGCTAAGACAATTGAAATTGCCTCATTCAGTGAAGGCAATTCTTCCTTCCCAAGAATGTGTACCTGCACTGCATCAAATTCTGAATTCAAGCCAGCTAGAAAATCATATATTCTATCCTTTTCAACAAATCGTTTAAGGAGAGCAACATCTTCACCGCACTTCATTTGAATACACTAATAGTCAATGTTCTGAAAATTGGACCGGAGATAGAACCGGCCGTCTTACTGGTTACTGGTTCGATCGGTTCAACCACCGGTTTGACTGGTGTGACGTCATAATTAATTATAAAATATATTTAATTATATATATAAAAATGATATTGTAAATATTAATGAAAAAAATATAAGAATAGTGCAATATAAAAATGGTATTGTAAATATTAATGAAAAAATATAAGAATAGTGCAATTAAAATATAAAAAATATTAAAAATTTTCTAACTTTTTATAATTATTTTTAATTCCTACTAAACAAACCTCATTTCACACTAAATATTCAACCAAATTCAGAAAATATTAATCATACGAAACAATAAACTCCATCATAATATTTATAAGTATCTTTTAATCACAAATTGCTAATAAATGTAATTATCCTTCAAAACCCATAAAAGAAGAAAGATTTTGTAATTCTTCTTGAAGCAAAACTTGTTCGCCTAGAGACCAAATTATGCCATCAGCCCACACATTATGCTTATGCATTTCTATTTTTCTCTAGCAAATCCAACACAGGCGGGCTTTATCTCCAACCTTACACATCTTCTGGATGCAACACTCCAAGCAAGTAATATGCAGGCCACTTTGTATAATATATATTTAATTAACAACCAGCAATGAAATAGGTTCTTTTTGTTAAATTCATTTATGAATTCCTCTGCAGAAATTACATAAAAGATTTATGTGTTCAATAAATTTAGGAAAATTGACACAAGAAATTGAAAAAAAAAAGGGGAAATTTTGTTGTTTGATTTTTGGGAGAAGAATAAGGTGAAAAGAAACAAGAGACTGCTGCTGGCCGACAACAACCCTAAACAAAAAAAGAGTTAATTTTTCTTTTCTTTTTTTTTTAATTATGCGACCCACTGGTTCGACCGATCGAACCGGCACCGGTTCTACCGGTTATTAGCCGGTTCAAGCTGGTTCACACTGGTTTTTTGGGGTCAACTGGACTGGCTAGGCCACCGGTTCCCGGTCGAACCGGCCGGTCCAGTTCGGGTTTAAAAACATTGCTGATAGTGATCCATTTCTTGCCACAAACTTTTCAAAAAATTAGAGTAGTTTGTGACCGAACGATTACCTTGTTTGGTACTCGAGATCTTTGTTTTAATTTCATAAATATGAGTAGCATCATTCACCTTTGAATAGGTTTGTTTAACAGCATCCCAAATTGCTTGAGCTGTTCCTAGAAACATACAAGTGTCACTAATCTCAGATAACATGGAATTCCAAAGCTAAGACATCACCATGGAATCTTCTTCATCCCATGCATCAAACTTTGGGTCACCTGGTGTTGGACCCATACCCAACAAACGACTCAATTTTCCTTTTCCTTTTAGAAAAGTACGAACCAATTGAGACCACTTCAAGTAATTCTTACCATTCAATCTATAAGCTATCTGGATCTGTTGCAATTCACTTGTTGAATTGTGAATGCTATTATCCATTGTACGCTCCTTATTATCAGTCATAGTTCAATTTCACACAACAAAACACCAGACGGAAGCAAGAAACAGAAGGGCAAAGGTATTTTGATTTTACCACAAATCTTAGAACCAAAGAAAACGCCGCTGTACAGTTGTTGGATGGTTGTAGTAACATCGGACACAAACCTCGAGGCAACGCCGGAAAGTCAAGCCCGACCGCCGCCCGCCGGCTCAAGCGCCCTCGTGCGTTGGCGTGTGAAAAATTGGGCGAGACTGCTCTGGGCGCATGAGATCCACGCGCTGCACGCCTGACCGCCGAAAAAACTTTTTCCTGTCAGAAATCACGTTCCGCTGCCTTCTATGGTAGCAGTGAGAAACAAGTGTACTCCTAAAAGGTACTGTTGTTCTTGACAGGAAAGCTTAACTCAAGCTTAATCCTAGGAACTTATTTTATGGCTGTGATACCATGTGAGAAGAACTCAAAAATTGTATATTGAGTTGATTTGCAAGGCTATTACAATAGCTATTTATACAAAAGAAACCTGGTCTAGACAGGAAAACCTAATTACGACCAAATAAGGAAAACCTAATCACAGGAATATAATCCCTAGAAAATAAGGAAAGATAGCTAACTAATTTTCCGACAATCTCTAATTAGCTCATTGAAACTGGAGCTTCACATACTTACCACCTTCAATGAAATAAAAATCATCTGGGAAACAATAGTTTTGAATTTCCTTTTACTATAGACATGATGCAAATTTATTACAGGAAAATGAATAAGCCATGAGCAGCAGTTGCGTACTTCTGAAGTAAAATCGAGTGTATTAAATTATACATTTTGGCATTGTATACCGATTGCAGGTTGGATCAGGTAAATCATCCCTTTTGAACTTGATCCTAGGTGAGACGAGCCTCATCAATGGATCAATATATCTAAGTGAATCCAAATCGTATGTACCACAGGTAAGTCGTCTTTTTTTATTGTCATCATTGTGCATTCTTCGGAGCAAACTTTTGTACTCTATACATTCTTCAGGTGCCTTGGATAATGTCTGGAACTATCCGTGATAACATTTTACTTGGAAAGGACTATGACCAGAAAAGGTAATAACCAGCATTCCATATACCTTTACTGAAAGGTAAAGGCACAGATTCGCTTTTTGTTGATTTTAGTTCCAATAAATATGCCAAATGTGGTGTATTGCATTTTAATCTTCGGTAAGAATTTCTAGACTGTTGCTTTCAGATGCATTATGTAATTTTCTCTGAGAAGCATATTTGAAATGAATCCCTTTATCTTTTTACTTGAGCAGATATGCAGAAGTATTACAGGCATGCACTCTGGATCTTGATATTTCTCTGATGATTGGAGGTGATATGGCTTGTATTGGTGAGAAAGGGATTAATTTATCTGGAGGACAAAGAGCTCGTCTTGCCCTGGCCAGGTAATACTTGTTGGGGAATCATGCATGTGGCATTAATTTATATTTTCTGAGTCCTTTTTGTTTATCATCGGGATGGACAGGGCTCTTTATCATGGCCCTGAGACGTACCTGCTTGATGATGTTCTGAGTGCAGTTGATGCACATGTTGCGTGCTCAATTCTACAGAATGCCATTCTTGGCTCTTTTATGAACCAGAAAACACGCATTCTTTGTACACATAACATCCAGGTGTGACAATTTCTCTATAGCTGCTTGGCCTTAAAAGACATGAAGATTAAATTCTTATATTGAACTTAAAATGATCCCTTTCATAACGGGACTGCATCTGCAAAACTGGTTGTACTCCTAGTGATCATTTTCAATATAGAACTTCGTCTAGTTAAGTATGAACTTCACTTCCTGTGGTAATAGGCTACTCAAATTGCAACCAATATAAGGTACACTGTTTTTCCTTTTTTCTTTTATCCTTTCTTTGTTTTGTTTTTCTTCTGGGTTGGGTGGGTCAGGTGTGCTATAATAGATAATGCTAGAGATGCTCGTAAACGGTTTTGGAAAATGTTGACAGTTTTGAGCCAAACTCATCATTGTGGTTCTGATAGCCAGAACAACGATGTCATATAAGATATATTTCTCGTAAGTTTGTTTCTTGGTATAATTTTATCAAGTTTCTGACAAGTAGTAATATTTTTATTGAAGTTCATTGGGTCACTGCTGTAGTCTTTTATTTTTCTGAGTAGCTTGATGTGCATCACTAAAGAAGTGGTCTGCTTCCTTACTTCATGTACTATTTTCAAGCTCTAGGCCTGATTATTTAGTTTTCTTGAATTTAGATCTTCAGAGAGAATTATTTAAGATGCATGATTAAAGTGTCTTTCTGAACAAATACTCACATTTGGGCTTCTTAACTGTCTGATCAAAAAGTCTGTAGTGTACTCTAAACTCACTTGAAAACAAGATAATATGTGATTATGCAGTGGGGGAGATAATTTTGATGTACTCTTTGTTCAAATTGATGATTGTATACTCTTTATTTGATTAATTTTGGATTTTTCTATTTCCTTGTTATATATCTTCACAAAAACTGTGATTTACAAGCATTCTGCTGTGCCATGATATTTTGTCTCTGTATAATTTTTCTAACATTATTGTTCACTGGATTACAGCTGTTGCATCAGTGTTTTTACATTACTGTACCATTCGTTATATGGTGGTCTTGCTGTCCTGTCCGTATTTTATTCTCTAAATTGGTCAGGTAGAACTTTAGTCACAGAGGACAATGTATTTCCATCAAAAAAATGGATAGTTTTCGGACTTTCTGATCATTATGTGGTTTCCTTTATACGATTGGATTCAAAGAATATTTCTTGTCAAATCACAGCCTCTTAAATTGTTTTAGTTATTTTTCTCTCTACTCTTTTTCACGACACTAGGCACATATTGTTAGAATTATATTGTTATACATGTAGCAATGAGATAAACATGATACATAGATATGCTTGATTTGCGGTGGCTACATGTTCAATATATAATAAGGATAGGGATGCTTGAATTTTGATAAATGAGCAGCATGTTTTTTGTTCAAATCTTGTCCAAGTGCAATATCATAGCCTTTGAGGTCTCTTAACAATTGGAATTGTTCATTTGATTATTATGGTGCTGATACATGTTTGGATTTGAGATTTTATATGAGGAACTTCAGCACTTATATTCTAGTAATTGTGGAGAATTAATCTCTTGTTTGTAGGCCATATATTTGGCTGATATGGTGGTTTTGATGGATAAAGGACGCGTGAAGTGGGTGGGAAGTCCATCTGACTCATCTTTTAATTCCTACATGTCATTTTTATCACTAAACGAGTTTGACACGTTTACTGATGTGCAAAAGAACAAAAGATCATCAAATATTTCTGGTAAGTCAGAGGAAGGAGAAGAAGTTGAGTGTATAAGCACTCCCAGTGTAGCCCAAGACATTATTGAGGTTGAGGCAAGAAAAGAGGGAAGAGTTGAATCGACAGTGTACAAGTGAGCTACTGCTTTCTGAATTCAAGGGCTACAAAAACAACAGTTTTAATAACCAAACTAAATAAATATTCCATTTGGCTATTTGTCAATACCATCTTCTACAGGAGCTATGCTGCATTTGCTGGTTGGTTCATAACTGTTGTGACATGCCTCTCAGCAATCTTGATGCAAGCTTCTCGTAATGGTAATGATCTGTGGTTATCATTTTGGGTTGACACAACAGGAAGCAGCCAAAGCAAATATTCAACCACCTTTTATCTGGTAAGCAGTTAGTTTCCTGGGAATACATGTGTATCTGATTGGAGTTATTAAAACCAAGACTTTGTGACTACATAGCAGTCGAACTTTGGTTATCAAATGTCTATGCCTCGTGTTTTATATTCTATTTATAAAACCCATGCTCCTACCCGGAACAGATTTTGTCAAGTAGACATAAAGCGTGTAAGTACGCAAAAAGACATTGGTTTTAGATGCAGGATATATTAACTTGGTTGGCATTCTGCAGGTTATACTCTGTATATTTTGCTTGGCTAATTCATCCTTGACGTTAATGAGAGCATTTTCATTTGCATTTGGTGGTCTACGGGCTGCTATTAGAGTCCATGAGCAATTGCTACATAATCTTATTGATGCACCTATTAGTTTCTTTGATCAGACCCCGACTGGAAGAATATTAAACAGGTAGAGCGTACCATTCCATTTGTTATCAATAGGTCCTTCATTTTTCCCTTCAGTACTAACTGGATTATATAGGTTGTCTTCAGATCTCTACACAATCGATGATTCTCTTCCATTTATCCTCAACGTTCTCCTTGCCAATTTTGTGGGCCTTCTAGGAATCGCCATTGTTTTGTCATTTGTACAGGTATCGTAAGCAGTTTGTAGTTCAAAATGGTGTGATAGCTTTTATAGATTGAAAATCTCATTTTCTGACTGAATACATCACTGAAGAGATCCTTCTATATGCAGGTCATGTTTTTGCTGCTATTGGTACCCTTTTGGTTTATGTACAGAAAATTACAGGTTTGTAGCAAGAAGATTTTGCTAGTAATATATGTTAAGATATTACATATTTGTTGTCTACACTCTTTATAACAGCTTAAACTTTTAGATGAGGTAGTCATTCAATATAGTATTAGAATCAGACCAAACAAGAGGCCGTGTGTTATAAACACCGCCTTTACAAGAAGGGTCAATTAAAAATAAGACATATTTAATGTCTCTCCTATCTCTAACAACTTAGCTTTAGAAGAGGTGATTATTTAATAATAAAAAGCTTTCAAATATGCAAAAGCTTTTTCCAGAGGACATTGCATCTATTTTTGTTTAGTTCTGAAAGCTGGACTAGACAAAAAAAGAGCAATAGACAGGTTTTTCTGAACCAGTATGTGTAAGCTTGTTATTATCTTCTGTAACCTTTTTTTTTCATGTCAAAAACTTTCAGTTCTACTACAGATCAACATCGCGGGAACTACGAAGACTGGACAGTGTTTCTCGTTCGCCTATTTATGCGTCATTTACAGAGACACTTGATGGTTCCTCAACTATTAGAGCTTTCAATTCTGTGGTAAAATTTTACTGCTTTACTATTCGAAGTACGTCTGATAATGACTATTTAGAAAGATATTACTGCCAAGGTTTATATTTTCACCTACTTCCAACTTTTTTCGGTAGCAATTGGAATTATGCTTGGCCTCATGTTGATTTCCTCTACTATGTTGCTCATAATATCATTAACATGAACATATTTTCCTATCAAAAGAAGGTGAAAAACCCTTTAAAAGACAATGCCATTTTAAATGACTCATAGATATAAAATACAGTAGTAGGCGAATTCTTGAATAATAATAATAATAATTATTATTATTATTATTAATATTATCCTGTCTGCTTTTATACTATAGTTTTATGATATACACAATAGCAACTGATATTGTTGAAATATTCTGGCATTTATTAACCCTAATTCTATCTTTGTATATTAAGAAAGAAATTATTTAGTTTTCTTTCATATGTCTACACTAATCTATATATAATGAGATTAGTTCATTCTAAATAAACACAGAGAACAATTTTCTCTCATTAATCTCTACTGTTCACATGGCATAGAGCTAGGTTCAGAACGAGGAAAAAAAAAAGAGCGAGAGAGAAAGAGACATGAAACCCTACCTCGATCGGCGCCTCCCATCCTCACCCAAACCCTTAACTTTTTTTTTTCGCCGCCCACACCTACCCAACCCTTTGTCCACCGCCCTTCCTTCTCTATCCCTCAAATTGGCACCGCCCCATCCACACCCACCCCTTGGTCAACGCCGCACGCCCCGGCCACCTCCTTCCCCTATGCCGCGGCAGTTCCGCCGTTGATACAAGCGGTCTTCACGTCGGCGTTCCTGTGCGTTGCTATCTTTTCTACAGAACCAACCCACATACCCAAAACACAAAAAAAAATAATAACCTTTTTCTTATTTCATTTTCCCTTTTTTTTCCCAACCGTATCCTCCATTTCCCTTTTTTACAAACACATGGCCTTTTCTTCACTCTAAAAGTCCGACTGGCACAACTATTAAACTAAATGGTTCAAACTATCTCCTCTGGGCTTAGTCGTTTAAATTATTTCTCGGTTCCAACAAAAAATTGGACCACGTTCTTGAGGATCCTCCCGATTCCAAGGACGCCAAGTTTGTGACTTGGCAGAAAGACTAGGATGTTGTTATGGCTTGGTTGTTGAACAACATGGAAGAGTCGATTGCCTCAAACTTGATGGTTTTACGTCAGCAAAGGAAATGTGGGATATTGTTCACGATATGTACTCCAACGAGAAAAATGTTTCTCGTGTCTTTGAGCTCTACGAGAAGGTATTTTATTTAAAATAGGATGGCCGCTGTGGCAGAGTATTATTCCCTAGTCAAAGTAGCCCATGATGAGATACTCCTGTACCACCCTTTGAAATGTGATCTTGACACTAGGAAATCTCAATGGGAAGAATTTTGGGTGGCCAAATTTTTGGCCGGATTAGATCCCTCTCCTCAACCGGCTCGTGATCAGATTTTGGCAAGTGACACGGTTCCCACCTTACCAAATGCCTTCTCTCCCGTTTTATGTGTCCCCACGGGGGCCTCGGTTTCCCATACTTCTCTTGTTGAAGCCTCGGTCTCGGTTGTTCGGGGTCGTGGCCGAAGTGGCACATGGGGTAACGTGACTAGTGGAGGTTGCGGTAAATTTCATCCATGTAAGCATTGCGATCACACTATCATACTTCTGATTACTGTTGCCAAAAGTTTGGTAAAACTAGAGTGGGCTAATGTTGTTCTTGGTGATTCTCCTACCCTCCAGCCTGAGTCTGATCAGGTCATCTTGAGCCGTGAAGAATATGATAAGTTGTTGCATACTCATTCGGCTCATTCCACTAGTGCTTCAATATCCCAACCTTCCGGTGCTTTTTTTTTTCAGGTACTCTTATACACAAAAAGGGTATCGATGCTATGATCTTGTCTCTTGTCGATCTTTTATGTCTGCCGATGTCACTTTCTTTGAGTCTAACCCCTATTATTCGACTGACGCTCCGTCATCTCCTTGTTCCTTTACCTGTTCCCACTCGCTTGTCTCTGGATCCTCCGTCTTTCAACGATCATCCCCTATATTCACTACGACTCCCGCCTCAGCCCACCCTACCTCAATCCGCCGTTGATCCATCTTCCTCTCCTATAGATCCATCCTCCTCCTCTGATTTTGACTTAACCCATTGCCTTGCGCAAAGGTAAACTTTCTTGTACTGTGCATCCTCTAACCAATTATATGTCTTGATCACCTTAGTTCTTCATATCGTAGTTTTGTTGTTTCTCTTTCTATAGTCTATTCCCTCAACTCACCGTGAGGCACTACAACTCCCTCAGTGGAAATAGGCAATGGATGAGATGTTTGCTCTTATCTCTTGGGGGACTTGGGACCTTGTTAGTCTACCACCAAATGCTGATATGGTTGCTTGTCGATGGGTATTCACCCTTAAGGACCATGCTCATGGAACCATCGACCGTCACAAAGCCAGGCTCGTGGCTAAAGGTCACGCCCAGACTTGTGGAGTTGACTATCTTGAGACGTTTTCCCCAGTTGCTTGTCTCAACTCAATCCGGGTGTTGTTCTTTGTTAGAAAATAGAATTGAGGGAAGGAAAAATTTCTGTGTATATTCACAATAGAGCTACTTGCAATATATACGATTAGAGTAAACTATACAAGGAAGCATAATAACCACTTTCCTAAAATACATGGGCTAATCCTAAGAGCTAATTACGTTCAATAATTCTAATACTCTCCCCCTCAAGGTGGAGCATATTCATCTATCGTGCCCAGCTTGTTACACAAAGTTTTAAATCTATGTCCTCCAAAAGCCTAAGTAAGGACATCAGCAATTTGGTCAGATGATGGAGTAAATGGAGTATTGATAATATGGTTCATTACAACATCACGAATGAAATGACAATCAATTTCAATATGCTTCGTTCTCTCGTGAAAAACTGGGTTACTTGCAATATGAATAGCTGCCTAATTGTCACAATACATAGGTAAAAGTTCATTGTAAGTGAACCCCAATTCACCGAGCAAACTCTTAAGCCACAACATTTCACTGGTGTTGTGCGCAATAGCTAGATATTCAACTTCTGTACTAGATCTTGCTACTGTTGTCTGCTTCTTACTACACCAAGTCACCAAGTTACCTCCAACATACGTGCAATAGCTCGAAGTAGACCTTCGATCTCCTTTGGACCCAGTATAAGCAGCATCTGAATAAGCCTCGATTTGTAGAAGCCTTTATCAGGAGAAGCCTTTATATACTTCAAAATCATCATGGCAACTTCAAGATGAATAGGCCAAGGTTTGTCCATAAATTTGGTCACCACTCCAACAGCGAAAGATACGTTAGGTCTGTTCACAGTTAGATATATCAATTTTCACACTAGTCATCTAAACTTGGTCTTGTCCTCTAGATATATGTTGTTATCATTCCAGAAATCTGGGTTTAAGTCTATAGGAATATCAATGGGCTTGGTCCCAAGTAAGCCAGTTTCCTGCAGTAAGTCAAGAGCGTACTTCCTTTGGGATAATGAAACACCATGCTTGCTTTGGGCAATCTCAATCCCTAGGAAATACCGCAGAGGTCCCATGTCCTTTATGACAAATTGTTGCTTCAAGTATTCCTTAGTAGCTTCTACTCCTTCAATATCACCGCCAGATACTAGGATTTCATCAACATATACAATTAGGACAATAATGCTCGATTGTCCGTGTTTTACAAAGATGGAGTGATCAACTTGACACCTTTGAAATCCAAAATTAATGATAACTTGACTAAACTTGTCAAATCAAGCCCGGGGACTTTGTTTCAAACCATAAATCGCCTTTTTGAGCCTGCATACCATATTTCGCTTCTCCCCCAAAGCAACATACCCTAGAGGTTGCTCCATAAAGAAGTCTCATGCAAGTCACCTTAGAGAAAAGCATTCTTGACATCCATCTGATACATCAGCCAGTCTTGATTAATAGCTAAGGAGAACAATACTCGGATGGAGTTTAGACGAGCAATTGGGGAAAACGTTTCAAGGTAGTCAACTCCATAAGTTTGGGTGAATCCTTTTCAACCAATTGAGCTTTGTACCGATCTATGATGCCATCTGCACGGTACGTGAGGGTAAAGACCCATCGACAAGCAACAATGTCAACAAGTGTCCCGATCAAGAAGGGCAGACATTTCCTTGTCCATTACTTGTTTCCACTTTGGATTGTGCAGCGCCTCATGATAAGTAAAAAGGATAGATTCTGTAGAGAGAAAACAACGAAACTACGATACGAAGAACTAAGGTTATCAAAAGACGTATAGCGAGTCACAGGATGACGAGAGACAGG
>JAOWBU010000171.1:0-50000 GCA_026212405.1 Petrea volubilis | reverse complement strand
TGTGTAGTGTGGTCTCATTCTCAAGCACTCTGCCAGCTATCTATATAGTGGCTTTACTTTGAATTTTCACATAGAAACAATTTAAATAGTCAGCAGGTTGCCTTTGTTGCACTTCTTTCTGTGAACTTCCTTGGAAATCCAATTTCTTAAGTAATTCGTGACAACAGATATCTCTGGTATAAAGAATTTTCCTAGTATTGCCTTAGATGAGAATAAATCAATATTCTGGTCAAATCGCTTTAGTTATTCTTACAGAGGAGCTTTTGCAGTACCCTAAATCACTTTAATTATTCTTACAAAGGAGCTTTCGCTATAGCCTAACTTCACTCATAGGTCTTAGAACATATAAAAGAAAGTTGATTTTTGCATTTACTTCGTTAATACCTTATCTTTGAGGAAGTTAAAGTATTGCTCTTTAGTTTCTCGGGTAGATGCGGTGATGCAGACTAATTTGCTGTTTGGATATTCTTTTCATGATAATTAATAAATGCCCTGTAATCTTTAATGAAAAATGTTGTCAAGTAGATTCATCTTACTTTTAAACTCTGTGTTTTCCTTGTTTCAAGTTGAGTAATACAAAGATGTACTATGTGTCGGACTACGTATTGGCTGCATTGAGACAAATCAATTCCGAGCCTATTGGAATATCATTTTTCACTAATGTATGTTTGGTCCTTGGATTTCAATGAGGAAAATGAAAAGGAAAAATTTTCCTCACTTCGGGCGATTGTACTGTTTCGTTTACTTTTTGATCCTTTTCATTCTTTTGGACATTTTCTTATCAAAATCCAAGGTCTAAACACCGCATGAAAATGTGCATGCGTGTGTTTGTTTGGTGGCTGTCCCCATTATAGATTACCAGCTTACTTAATTGTAATAGTATGACAAAGAAAATTTTCATATGTCATCTTTTGGAATAAAATTTTGCAACGTGGGTGTTTCTTGTCTGTGACTTGGCATGTACTTGATCTGATGTTTGGATGACATGACTCAGGACAATATCCTTTACCTATTTTATGAAACGAAAAATTCAATTACCATGCAAGGGGATATTGGAGTTTCAAGAAGTACAGACAATGGAGCAACGTGGCAGCAGTTGGGTATTGCTCTGGATGAAGATTGGCATCTGTCCTACCCGTACGTCTTCAACTACAATGGAGATGTAAGGCCTAAATGCCATAAACACCGTGCATATTGTATAGTTTTTTCGAAAACTTCCTCTGTTAGGTTCCAAATTACAAGTACTCCCTTCTGACCATTGAAATTTGATCAAAACTAACAGAATCCAGTAAGAAACTTGAATAACATGATTCATATATGCGGGAGCAAGATGGCAAGTTCGTTAAATTTTGAATAATGACATCATTTAAATGTGTAATAACCAACAAAAGGGGGAAAGTGATTATAAGGTGAACATAAGTTTTAAGGGAGGTGTGTATAATTCTGAAACCAGGGGAGATTTGTGTATTTGCACATAACTACAAGGGAGGGCACTGTAATTATTCCCAGACATCAAACTAGCTTCATTCTATTGATGGATCATGATAATATTCAATTTTTCATCATATTATTCTACTTTATGCTACACATAATAATAACCCAGTGAATTTTTTTACAATCATTGCAACTCGGTGATGTATTTTTACCAGTCCAATTTTCTTTCGTGTTCAAATCACTCACCTTGATTTTTTCAATTCTTTTTTATTGTTTCTCACAGATATATATGATGCCAGAGGGCAGCTCAAAGGGGGATCTTCGTCTTTACCGTGCAATCAACTTCCCCTTAAAATGGACACTAGACAAGATTATCATGAAAAAACCTATGGTCGATTCCTTTATAATTCCTCACAATGGGAAGTTCTGGCTTTTCGGTTCGGATCACAGTGGGATTGGCACCAAGAAAAATGGGCAGCTGGAAATCTGGTACAGCACATCGCCACGTGGTCCTTGGAAACCTCACAAGAAGAACCCTGTATACAATACAGACAACACTAAGGGGGCCCGCAATGGAGGCAGGCCATTCGTGTACAATGGAGATCTTTATCGCATCGGTCAAGACTGTGGCAAGACGTACGGGCACAGGACACGTGTCTTCAAAGTTGAAATTCTGACAACTGATGAATTTAAGGAAGTCGAGGTTTCCTTAGGCGTCCAAGGGTCAATGAAGGGACGGAATGCTTGGAACGGGGCCCGCAATCATCAGGTGGACATACAGCAGCTCAGTTCGGGCAAATGGATCGCTGTTCTTGATGGGGACCGTGTGCCCTCAGGAGATGTGACCCATCGGTTAATTCTTGGGTCGGCTTCGGTTCTTGCTGTTGCTGCATTAGTCGTGCTAGTCGGGATGCTACTCGGGGCTGTGAACTGTATAGTACCCCTAAGTTGGTCCCCCCACAACATGGGAAAGAGAAGCGACACATTCTTGGCTTGGGAGAGGCCCAATTTATCTTCCAAGGTGAGACTTTTTTGCAGTCGTTTGAACAGGACGAGCCTATTTCTCCGTGCTAGAATAAGGCCAAACACTTGTGTTGGAATTCTGGTGCTTGTTTCAACAATATTGGTGGCTCTGATGCTAACATGTGCTGGAGTTAAGTATATATGTGGTGGAACCGGTGCAGAAGAACCATACCCGTTGGACAGTCACTACTCCCAATTCACTTTGTTGGCAATGACCTATGATGCTCGTCTTTGGAATCTGAACATGTATGTAAAGCATTACTCAAGGTGCTCCTCGGTGCGTGAGATTGTTGTGGTATGGAACAAAGGTGTACCTCCACAACCGAGTGATTTCGATTCGGCGGTCCCGATAAGGATAAGAGTGGAGAAGCAAAACTCTCTCAACAACCGATTTAAGGTCGACCCTTTGATCAAGACCCGAGCGGTCCTCGAGCTCGACGATGACATCATGATGACTTGTGATGATGTTGAACGAGGATTCCGGGTGTGGCGGGAGCACCCGGACCGGATTGTTGGGTTTTATCCCCGGCTCGCCAGTGGGCCCTTGAAGTATAAAGGCGAGAAACACGCCCGGAAACACAACGGGTACAACATGATCTTGACGGGCGCTGCTTTCTTGGATAGCCGGGCGGCATTCGAGAGGTATTGGAGCGAGGAATCTGCTGCAGGCAGAGCATTGGTTGATAGTTATTTCAATTGTGAGGATGTTTTGATGAATTACTTGTATGCAAATGCTAGTGGCTCTTCTAGTGCGGTTGAGTATGTGAGACCTGCATGGGCTATTGACACATCAAAATTCTCTGGGGTTGCAATTAGTGGGAATACTCAAGCTCATTATAAGGTCAGAAGCAAATGTTTAGTGAAGTTTGCTGAAATGTATGGCAGTTTAGCTCGCAGAAAGAATGATTTTAGTAGGAGGAAAGATGGGTGGGATGTATAGCTTTTTTGTTTCTTTTTATTTTTTGGAACTTTTCTTTTTCTTGGTGCAACTTTTGTTTATAGTCAAGAAACCTCCAGCTCTTAATTTTGCTTGGGAGGGACTTTAGGGTTCACTAGTTTAGGTCGATGTAATTTAATATTGCTTTGAGTGAGAACCATGTTGTTGATAGGTGATGCATTTCCTTCTTTCTTTTGAATTTCATTTTGTTGTTATTTTCTTAAATTTAAGAAAACGAAGGAAGAAGAAGTAGTTTTGGGCTCATTGAATTGAGTTAGGCCAAAATTATCATGTCACATTCAACAGCTCTTGGCTTTTTTGGCAACTTCATGTTGAATCATTGTGCGGATTGATATTGGGTGTCAAATGGACATTCTATTTGGATTTCAATTGCAGATGTGCTTGGACCATTCCTTGACTGCATTATTTGAGTCATGTTTAGACATCCTTTGATGGGTGCCCACCATGGATAAGGATAAGCATGTGTTTGCAATCAAATAAAGGGATGGGATTCTAAAATCCTAGGACCCCATTTTGGTTTTTAATTTCTAGCTTAATTTAAAATTTTAGATCTATTTGAATTGATTTTCGTGTGAAAAATAGACATGATTTTGAATTATTTGGATAGAAATATCGAGTTTGTAAGGGATGAAAAATGATATCACATTTGGTTTGTGAAGCTTTTTTTGTATGGCAAAGATGCAATTTTTGGAAATTTATGTATATTTTTTTAAGATGTCTGGTGTAGTAATTTGTGAGTACTTGATGAATGTGGTAATAGAAGGATGGGTATGAAAAATCTTTATGAGAGGTACGCTATATTCCAAACGATTACATCAATAAACCTACAAACTATAGTGTATTAGAACAAGATCCGCATATGTGATAATCAAACCTAAGACTTTTTTTACCACGGGCCTCCTTCTTGTCACCAGATCAAAGAATTATTGACGGTGTGTATGAAAATATTGAAAACACAAATGAATGGTATTTTCATCAAATATGCTTATAACAAGATCTGCTATGTGGCAATCAAATTTGTGACCTTTTTTTATCACATGTCTCCCCCTTACCATCAAATCAAGAAATCCTTGACAGTGGGTATGAAAATATTGAATATACAAATGAATAGTATTTTCATCAAAAATGGTGAAATAAATAATTATATGAGTTGAAAAATGAAAAAGGAGGCTCTGAAAATGAACACCCTCGGAGATTTTTTTGTAATTAATTTAATAATAATAATAAATTGGATTATTTTTCACAGCTTACAATCACATCTTAATCAGCTGTCTGTCTACTTTTTGAGGGGTTAATTACAAGAACTACATCTCATCTCATGCATGACATGTAAATCTCCATCATGGCATGGATAACAGATTTAAAAAAAAAACTTTATATTCTCAAATACTAAATTTGGCTATTTTTTTTTTTTTGTATAATTTCAAATAAAATATTACCTTTGAAAAGTTTATTGTGATGATACCCAAATCCATCGCCGAACAGGGAGCCCCGATCCTATGAGATGTTATCCCTTAGATTTTTCATCGTAAGGTGCTTCGCAAGATGTGAGGGAGGAATTGTAGTTTATAGACTTGCCAAGTTTCTAAATGGTGTGAGGGAAAAATTGTACCTTATAAGCTTGTCAAGTTCTTAGACTTATTCTGATGTGGGACAAGAATATAGTACCATCATAAGCCCAGTCGAGGGGCTTGAGAAGAGGCACAGGGCTATCGCCCCCACAGACAGCACCATTTGATAATCAAATCCGTCGTCAAACACGGAGGTCCAACCCTGCGAGATATTGTTTCATATGTTGAGATGGTGGAATTTTCTCCTTTGATAACAAAACACCTTGCAAGATATGAGGGAGGAATTGTAGCTTATGAGCTTACCAAGTCCCTAAACTCTTTTCGATGTGGGACAATAATATAGTATGATCACATTGTATCTTAATGGTATCTTGGTTAAAATAATAATATGATACCACTAATGATTAATAACTTCTTTAAAAATAATATATAAATATTATTCTTTACTCTTTAATGTTATTTGTAATATCACAATTTTTGAACCCTACAAATGAGATTCTGGGATTCTAGATTATAAAAGTGAAAAATGCGTAACCTTATTGTTGTTATTATTAGGGGAAAAATCACTTACCGTCGAGCTATGCCCATTTTCCATTTTTTTATATAATTTTTTTGTTACACTTTATTATATAAATTATCTAATTTTACAATATTTTATCCACTGAAATCTATTTTCATCTTAAAAAATCATCGAAAAATGAATAATATCAAACATGCAAACCCCATTCAACCTTAAGATCAATATTAGCTTGAAATGATGAGTCATGTGTTTATTTTCCAATGAATGTTTTGGTCGATTGGTAAAGTGTAAAAAATGGACATAATTCGAAGACCATAGTATTTTTCCCTTATTATTATTATTATTATTATTATTATTATTATTATTATTATTTCCCAAGTAATATATGCCTTGGCAGTGAGATCATTTTTTGAGGACTCCACTTTTTAGCCCCCCTCCCCACACCTATATCTTACTATGATTTTGGTGTCGTATTTTGTATTTAATTTTAACACTTATGATGCAGTAGCAAGACAGGAAAAATAAATATCTTCATTCATAAATTAAAATAATTTTTTTATTAAATAGAAAATTAATTGATGAAACTAAATCAATTAATTTTCTATTGGACACAAAATTTTAAAATCACATCATAGTTACTTATTAAAAACGAATAGCATTATATAGTAAAGTAATCGATGAATAAATATATTTGACAATTCAGTTAATAACAACATACCTTTAGTTCTAGAATATTTTTGTATATTAAGATATGGGCATTTTCTTTTTTTGAAGAATTTATACAGAAATAAATGCTAAATAATAAAAATTATTTAAATTAAAGTACTTTTGTAAATATGACATCATGAAAAAAATAACTATAGTTTTATTTGAGGTAAAATATAAATTGCCATACCTTAGATTCTAGATAAAACATAAGAAAGTGTTAGATTCATGTTTATGAGGCATTTACACCCAATTAATCATCTCTTTAAACATATTTGATTTATGACCGCATTTCATATAAGGCGATGGGTTGTAATTATACTTGAATTTGGAATCCCAAATTGTGCATTATAAGAATCTCATATGCGATGTGAGATTTTGGAATTACGAATTGACAAAGGGACAAGAAAAGGGCTTGCCATGGGAATGAAATCGACTTTAGAGCCCTAAATACCATGTCCACACGCACAAATCAAATATGCACCTTTTTAAGGAATTTCGAATAAATAAATTCACACTAAAACTAACGTATTTACCAAATGCAAAAAAAGTGATTTCCACCTTATTTAAACATCAAGCAGAAAAGCATTATCAAATGCATCATAATTCTTTTGGATATTGATACATTCAAACTAAAAATAAAAATTCTTATAATTTCAGACATCTCAAAACAAATTAAAATAAGTGAATAGATAATATCTAAACTTGAAGTTTGCGAATCATTTGTAAATCTTTTTATATGTCAATCAAAAGGTTATACATACTTGCCCAATGCAAAAGGGAAAAGAAAATCAGAATTTAAACCCAAGATTTCAATATTGTCAAATTCAAGTCCCCATAATTGATTACAACCCAATGACACGTGTATGCATTGTGAATGTATTCAACATAATAATATTTTTAAGAGTAAATTATTTTAAGCATTTCAATCTTTTGGATATTTTGTACCTTGATGCACAACCTTTATAAATGTGTGTTTTAATACCTAATCTTTATTATTTGTACGTTGATAATATTTTTTCACTATTTCGATAGAATCTTTGTGTAAAAGGTTGAGGAATATTGAGGTTAGGTACCAAAATCTTTGTCATTTCGGGCATATTTTGTATTTTGATACCTAATTTTTGTAAAATATCTCAAAAATTAGGAGGCTCAATGTAATTTAATCTTTTTTTAACGACAAGTATATAATAATATACAAACAATAACAACAAAACAGTTGAAAAGAGAGAATGTTGATACATACTTCAATGTCGTCGATTGTTGATAATTAAAGTGAAAAATCCAATGACGTGATGCCCATCATTCATTGTCATGTGCTCTTCCATCCCCATACATGCGTAGCATACACATTTCCCCTTCCCCATTCATCTTCTTTATTTATTTTTTCTTTTTAGGACCTTGAAAAATTCATAAAGTTCCAACCTTTTTCCAGATATATGCATACAAATTTGCATACATAACATATACATATATGGATTTATACGTATAGTATAATAGTTGTGTATGGCATCATTTGCTGCTTTTTTGGGGTCTCTTTGAAAATGTGGTGGTCGCTTTATCAGATGGCTGTCTCAAATGGGGAATATATAAAGAGAATCTTGATCTGATGTGTGATGGGCTCTCTTCTTTCAGGTCTCTCAGATTGTTTTTCTGCTATTCAACGGTCTTCAGTCTTCACCTCCCCTTTTTCGTTGGGGGCTGTGAAAAAAAATTAAATCCCAGATTTTCTTTTTCTTTTCTTTTTTTGGTTCTCCACAGTTGGAGAAAGCTGAAAGCACGTGTCTTTGAAGAGATATTGTAGTTTTTATATACTGAGAGATATAGATACAATATGGGATTATAATGTTTGTTGTTGTGTGCATGTAGGTGTGGGGGTGGGGCTTAGGGAAATTCTTTGGGGAAATTAATGTTGGCATTGTTGGTGGAAGGAGGAGGACCAGCTTGTGATAAAATGGAGGAGGAATTTGATTCGAAATTGAGGATTGAGGAGAACAACTCTTCATCTAATAACAGTCATAGTCATAGTAACTCTCAGAGATCTAAGAGCTTTGCATTCAGAGCACCCCAGGAGAATTTTAGCATCCAAGATTTTGAATTGGGGAAGATTTATGGAGTTGGTTCTTATTCCAAGGTTCAATCTTTTTCCCCTTCTCTTCATGTTCCTCTTTTTTCCTTGTCTACACACACGCGCGCGCGCGCGCGCACGCACACAGAGTGTTTTGTGTAATGGGCTCTCTTTGTTTATACCCTTTCTGTTATCTTCTATTTATCTCTTTTGTCACCTCTTTTTCTTTGTTTAGTTCTTGGTTGGTTTCCTCGAAACTGATAGTGAATGTGCTTTCATCTCTGATGAAAACTTGGGATGGAAGTGAGACAGAGTGAGGAATTTAATTGGGGGCGGCCGCCGGCCGGGGGCGGGGGCGGGGGTTGAAGCCGAGGCAAGGAAAATACTTTATATTGTGAAAGTTAAATTTGTCATTTTACGGCCGCCACGGGTGTGGCTCCACGGAAGGGGCATAACTTTTGATTGGAATTTCACAAAATTCAATTTTTCCATTTACTAATGTTTTTGCATAGGATGAGAGGTGAAGAGGGTCCATGGTTTCTGTCCCTGATGTTAAGGGATGAAAGCTTCTTGAGCTGACAGTTGAACCCATGAATTTCTTTCATCTCCTCACAAACTGACTGATAATTGGATACTGTGCAGTAAAAGACCTATTGGATTTCAAGAATGTTAATTTGAAAACATTCGAAAGTAGTACAGTTGTAGGACAAAGTACGAATGTGGAAGGTGAACTCTTTCGAAGGATCTTTGTCTCTCACTATAAGTTTTGAAAGTCACCTACGTTATCTAGCATAGTTTCTTGTAGAAACTTTGTATGAACTTTTCTCTTCTTCGTTTTCTTTATCCGGCTCTAATTGTTTTCTCCTAAATTGTTGAGACTTGTTTTGTGGGGTTATATTAACATCTGACGCAATATTCACTTTGTCTGATGGAATGAAGGCCTGAATGATTATCTGGAATGATAAGGAAATATTGTGTTGATTAATAGTCATTAGCCAGTCATGTTTTAGTAAGATATTCTAATATATACAAATTTTAGGATACATTTATGATAGGTTTAATAAATTTACCTATGTAAAATAATTAAATAACCCTATAAAATGATCGAACAATTTTGATTATTATATCCCACCTCCTGGACTACATTATTTGTCCAACATTTCTGTAATTTGGCAGCAGACTATATTTGGATCATGTCATTGTGGAAGAATAAACGATATATTAAACATAATAGTCTATCTACCATATCATACAAAACAGACATGGCCTAAATGGTGGTCATCGGTTGAGGTTGAGAATCTTGATTATTGCTCAGTATATTGTTGATATTAATTTGTATTCAGGACTGTTGGACCGTCTATTGATTTTAGTTTTTTTTTTCTTTTTATTGTCAACAGGTTGTCAGGGCAAAAAAGAAAGACACAGGAATTGTTTATGCTATGAAGATCATGGATAAAAAGTTCATAACAAAGGAAAATAAAACAGCTTATGTAAAATTGGAGCGGATAGTATTGGACCAGTTGGATCATCCGGGTGTAGTCCGGTTGTTTTTTACTTTTCAAGATACTTTCTCGCTCTGTGAGTATTGTTTGTTACATTACTTTGTTTTAATTTGTTATGTTGGTTGATTTTGTCCGGACTTAGTGGGTGATTTGACGTCTTGCATTTACTATTGTGAAGATATGGCGCTCGAATCCTGTGATGGTGGAGAACTCTTTGATCAAATAACGAGGGTACGTGAACTCTGTAACTTATAAGCAATTTCTGTTTCTCCGCCTAGTGGTTATAGATTAAAACATAAATGAGAAAATATGGCCATAAGGTTATCATATGGTCTAGTTTCTACCAAATGAATGCTTAATGGTGAGGAGAGAAGAAGAGATGAGAAAGAGAATAATATGGATATTTACATACGGCTTTCTTTTGTTCTTGAAAGAAGTTAGGATGATAGCAGGCCAATTAGTTAGATCCCTTGAGGTTTGGCGTAATTATGAAAAAGAGGGTGTCTGGTAAATGCCAAACAAGTAGCTCTTTTGTAACTATGTCAAACTTCATGGGGTGTTGCTGTAATTTGCCCTATCAAATTGTACATTCCATCATGCCGCATTTTATCGTTTGACACACTCTTCTTGTGATTTGTGTTGTACTATTTTGACATATAACATCAATTTTCTTTCTTCTTGCTTTTTGACCTTATTAGTAAAGAAGGAAAATAAACATTCTAATCTTTGTTAAGAATTCTAAAATAAACATTCTACTATTTTGTCAAGAATTCTGTCGTTCGTTGCTTTTATCTCCACTCCTGGCAAATATTGTATCTTTCCTGCCTGTTCAATCTTTCCGCAATGCCGATGTGGTTGATTTTATTGGTGCAGAAAGGCCGTTTGTCTGAGGATGAAGCTCGTTTCTATGCAGCTGAAGTTGTGGATGCTCTTGAATATATACATAATATGGGGTTGATACATCGAGATATTAAGGTAGCGTTTGATTTTTGTTTTGGAACATTCTAGGAGAAGTGTTTTGAGAAAATATATTTCGGTATTGGGTTGGGAGAATTCATAAAGAATAAAAATATGTTCGGTTTTATTTGAAGGACACAAATTTCATTGCAGATGCCTATTCGCTCAAGTTATGGTCTAGTTATTAGTTTAACATTAAGAATTATGTTATTATGATAGTGGTATGGTAATTGAAAATTATCTTTCTATTAAAGTAACAACTGATGTATATTTTTTATTGATATGATGATTAAAAATTATAAGAATTTTTTAATAATATTTTTGGAAGAAATTATGTCTTTTTCTGAGGACTTTGTCACATTAGAAGCTTTTTTATTGCAATAATAGTAATTCTAACAGTATTCAAAATGACAGCCGGAGAATCTGCTACTTACTGCAGATGGGCATATCAAGATTGCTGATTTTGGCAGTGTAAAGCCTATGCAAGGTAGCCGGATAACTGTCCTCCCAAATGCTGCATCAGGTACACGAATATATATATATATATATATATAAATATATATAATTTTTAATTTTATATTTTTTTTTGGATACTTGTGTAAATAAAAGTGATTCTTATTCAAAGAATATTTCATTAAACTATATATATCTTTTGTTTTGAAAATCTTCAGATGATAAAGCATGCACCTTTGTGGGGACGGCTGCTTATGTACCTCCCGAAGTCCTAAATTCCTCCCCAGCAACTTTTGGGTAATTCATTTGTATTTATCAAATTCTAAACTTCAACATTTTTTTGAAATTGTGTTTCCTACATAATTTTTCGGTGAAACTTGTTTCTAAATTGACTTATTTATTCTTTCAAAACACGTTTAACCAGGAACGACCTATGGGCACTTGGTTGCACATTGTACCAAATGCTATCAGGGACTTCTCCGTTTAAAGATGCTAGCGAATGGCTAATTTTCCAACGGATTATCGCCAGAGATATCAGATTTCCTAATTACTTTCCACCTGAAGCACGGGATCTCATTGATCAGTTATTGGTAACATACAAGCTCACTTAGTTTTGTTATCGTATTTTATTTGTTTCATCCTTCTTTGATCTGCTCTATTTAGTTTTCATCTCGACTGATATGCAATGTTTGGTGTAGGATATAGATCCCAGTAGGCGACCAGGTGCCGGACCTGGTGGCTATGCTTCACTCAAAAGCCATCCTTTTTTCAAGGGGATTGATTGGACGAGTTTGAGGCAACAGACCCCACCCACACTTGCTTTGGAGCCAAGAGTAAGACTACTTTTTACTTTCTTCCAGGAATAATGATCCAACACTCGCCCTGTAACTATGCTTAATTACAAAAATCTGCCCCTTAGTTTTAGAAACAACGCATGCTTCCTTGTATTTTAAGCCCTACCTTACACTTACCCCCCTTCTGTCAGTCATTGTACATGTTAAATGATGCCATTCTTCAAACTTCTTGCGTATATGGATGAAATTATTCAAGTTTCTTAATATTGGTCAGTTTTGATCAGACTTTGATAAATACAAGGGGGTATTTGTAATTTTAAAATCTAGAAGGGAAGTTTGTGTAATCAACCCCTTTTATTATTCATTGAAATGTGAACATTTTTTTCACACCTTCTGCAAAAGTAAATTAGCAACTTGGCATCGCATCGAGAAAATTTAACTAGTGAAGAATGGGAAATGAAAGAAAAAGCCTTTGCAATTTGGCTTAGTAATAAATAAATTTCAATTTTTATTGTTTTCTGCTTCATTCTTTCAGGCTCACTCTACGGGCAGTGAAGACCATGATTCTACGTGGAACCCATCACACATTGGAGACGGTTCGGTCAGAACGAATGATGGGAATGGTGGTGCCGCATCAGCTTCGGATAGCGTAACTAGGCTTGCCTCTATCGATTCATTTGACTCAAAATGGTGAGCTTCTAGAGTTTCTTGATTACTCAGTGGCCTGCATAAAATGGCCTTTAGGTTTTACTAGATTTATTCATCTATGTAACTTTCATGCCACTCCGTAAGATTGTCTAAAGAGTCTTAATAGTGTGTTATTTCATTTTGTTTTCTCTCTTTTGGTTGATTGATTTTGCAAGCGGAATATGAGAAATTATGATTCGAACAAATATGAAACATGTTTCCTTTATATTTGGTATCAGTGGTTTTTGTTTGTTTGCTCGTTCGTTTTTAACTTAGCTTTCTGATTGTTGAACAGGAAACAATTCTTGGAGCCGGGCGAGTCTGTACTTATGATCTCGATGGTAAAGAAACTGCAGAAACTGACAAACAAGAAAGTACAGCTTATACTTACGAATAAACCGAGGTTAATTTATGTGGATCCTGCGAAATTGGCGGTTAAAGGAAACATAATATGGTCCAACAATCCTAATGATCTTAGCATTCAAGTCTCCAGCCCTTCAAATTTCAAGATTTGCACGGTAAGTCATGCTTTCATCACATCCACTTTCTTAATGCCTCCAAATATTGGTTGAGCAGTTAATCAGTTGCAGGCCTTAGGCATAACATTGTAATGTTTATGCAACTTTTCAGGAACGAGAAGTAAATAAAACAATGAATTTTGGAAGAAAATTGATGTCATGTTTGGATTTTCATGTCAGGAACGCGACATGTTATCAAGTCTTGATAAATTTTGTCAGTTTTGATTAAATTTCGATGGTCAAAATGGGATATTAGTAATTGTGAAACTAAGAGAGCAGGTGTGTGTAATTACACATAGTTGCAAGGGATAACAGGGGAGGATTCTATAATTGACCCAATTTTTTAACCATAAGATGGATTTTTGTTTCTCTTTTAATCAAATAAAGCCTGCAATTTTACGGGCGCGTCTCAAGAATCTGATAAGTGGAATAAAATAAAAGATGAAATAAGAAAATATAGCAAAAGATTTAGAGCACTTCTACACTGGTGGTTTTTTTTTTTTTAACATCCAAATCATCAAATATGATTGTTTATGCATCTTATGCTTAAACATTTTCCCTTTTGATACAGCCAAAGAAAGTTATATCATTTGAGGATGCAAAACAAAGAGCACCACAGTGGAAAAAGGCGATCGAGGCCCTTCAAAACCGGTGAATTTTGTTTTATCTTTTCGATCCATACATTCTTTGGACATAACAAAAAAAGAAAGAGCTAGGACAACACAAAAGTTTTGCACAAGAAAGTCTAATATGGGGGCTTTGTGCGGCTATCGACCATTTTTTTTTTATATAGTCTTCTTGTGTCATATTCTTAAATTGAATGCCCATTTGTTTATAGCAGGATTGCCATGTGTTACATATTCAGTTCTTCATCATATCAAAAACTTTAGAAAAATGAAGATCATCCACAAGCTGAATGATATGTACAACAGTCCAGAAAGATACTTGAGATATAAAGCAATGGTTCTCTAGTTGATCGTTTAGTCATTCTTTCTTTCGAATTCCTATTTTTCAGCTTAAGAGTTGTTTGATGGATTTTGAAAGATCTTCAGTTGTATGTGGAACTTGTTACCCTCCCTCCCTCTGCGTGTGTGTGTGTGTGTTGCGCCCTTTGGCTCTTGTGTTTTGTTTACATGTAAATACATTATTCAACAGTGTACTATTGCAAAATTTCCTAGTTGTAATTCATTATAAACATTCTTGCACATTCATCATTTAGTTAAAAGAATTGTTTGAAGCAGTTTGAAGGATCTTCAGTTGTATGTGGATTCGTGGAGCTTGTTACCTCTCTCTCTCTCTCTCTCTCTCTGAGCGCGCACGCGTGTGTTGTGCCCTTTGGTTTTCGTGTTTTGTTTGTGTAAATACGTCATTCGACCGACTTTACTATTGCAAAATATCCTAGTTATAACTCATTATGCAACATTCTTGCACATTCATCATTGGCAAAATCCGCTTGTAGGCTAGTCTTTGTTGTTCTTTATTTGCTTTTTGTTCATTGCGGAGCTCTTTTTAAGTTGTTGAAAGTGATGCTTCTATCTATGTTGTTTATAAACAGACGTAGGAGTGTAGGACCATGCTTTTTTACACTTTTTGTGGATGATTTGTCTATTTAATTCCTTGTAGACTGCGTGTTCTTGTGATGCTTTTGCTTTTTCGAAGCTAGTTTTGTTCCGCTTTTTCATAATTATGGCCAAAGAGTTGGTGCACTTTTTTAGGTTGGAAAATGCTTTTTCATTCAACTTAATTATGACATGAATCAATAACTATTAATAAAGTGTTAGACCCTTCAAATAACTACCTTGCCTTGGTGTTTTGATCTGCGTACACTTACGCGTGTACTTTGAATAGTGTATGTTATAAAATCAAATCGCTTTAGCAAATCACTTTTGCTTCTTTCTTTCATAAAACTCTACAAATCAACCAAATGAACCAATAAGCGCTGCAACAATGCAAAACAAGTAAAAAATATAGATAAATTCGTCAAATTGTATAAGAAAATAATAAATTATATGAATTTATCAGTTATGATAAGTGAACATTTTTAATTTAGAATAAGATGAAATTATTCGCTTTGAAAAAAAGATAAAAAGAAAAATAGAAAGAAAATGTTGGAGAAAGGGAGAAGAGCGAGACCAAAAGAAATAGAGAGAAACAAAAGAAAGTAATAAACACCTGAGGAGAGAGAAGAGAATGACAGCAAACCAAAAAAATTAAAGAAATTAAAAGATAGTTGATCGATACTCCTCCCTCTTTATTTATCGTATGGATCTTCACCGTCACCACGGCAATAATATATATATATATATATATATATATATATATATATATTTTTAGGGAAATAATTTAAGTTTGATTTTGTCTTGCCAAGTTGCAAGTTTGGTGTTTCTCTATTCCCTTGTATTGCGATTGCGATGAAAAGAGATGAATCTTTCATATTAAGGAGATGTTTGCACAAATTGGTGAAAAATGGTTACAGTCCTCGAGATAACCAATTAGAGTCAACCAATCGGTTACCAACTTTCCATGCAATCTTGTAGTAGTTTTATGGGCAATTAAGTTCAGGAGAGAAAGGGCTCTTTTGATTTATAATAATACATTGTAATACAAGAAATAATTCAATTAAAATTTTATATTTGATTGAAGATAATTTCATGTATTGGAATGCTCCAATCCATGAGTCATGCTTTGTTGTTGGATTGAGTCTCTAGGGGGGGTGTGAGATTGAGGAAGTTAAAATTTGTTGGTTAATATAATTGTATTGAATTTACTAAATTATCCTTACTATAAAATGCTCAAAAACCAATGAAAAATAATTTTATGGGCAAAATGGAATTTTTACTAATAATCCAATATAGTCCACGCAATCAAATAAGGTTGATAGTTCCATTGAAATTTGAGCCATGGATTAAGAGGGTGTTTAGCTAAGCTTATAAGCTCCTCAAAACATCTTATAAGATGTTTAAGAGCTTATAAGATGGTGCAAAGTGTTTGGCAACTCCTCAAATAAGATGTTTAAGAGCTTATAAGCTCTTTTTAAAAAAATAAGGAGATGTCAACTTATTTTTTAAGATCTACCAAGCTCCTTTATTTTCAACCAAATTAATTATAATATTGCTATTACTAACATCTTATAAGTCATATCCCTTCTTATTTATCCAAACACTGTAATAACTTATTTTTAAAATAAGATCCAACATCTTATAAGCTCCTAAAACATCTTATAAGATATAGGAACTCATAAGATGTTTTAAATAAGCTTAGCCAAACACCCTCTAAATCATACAAATCAAATATGGCGGATTTAATTATATTTATTCAACCTAACATCTACATAAATATTATATACACATCAATCCAATATGCAAAATCAAAAGAGCCCTTTAGTTTCCAAGGTTTCAGGTAAAGTTACACATTCTGTCTTACAGAATTATCCAATTATAACTGTCACGGGAAATTACAACTCTATATATGTTGTCGTAAGAGATTGAGCATGATGAGGGTTTTATTGGAGACAATGTGGCCTTGACTAATTTGAAGAGAAGACTACCTTATTCTCTCTCCGTTGCAGGATTTGTTGATTGGCCTGAAAGACGGCATAGACGTCAATCTTGAATTGTACTCAAGGAGTTGTCAGGACATTTAAATCTTTCTTGGTGTTGTCTTTGGGGAGCGGGGGACTTTCTGCACAAACGGTGATTATTCCAAACTATTTTTCTTCAATTATAATAGAGGCGCTAGGTATAAAGGAGGCATTGAGTTGGATTAAAAAACAAGGGATGATGGAGTGTAGTTCTTCAATTGGATGCTCAACTAGTGGTGCCTACTTATCATTCAAAAATTTTCACACTTGCTAGATTTGAATTTTAATTATGGATGATTATCATTATATTAGCAAGGATTGAGTATATTTGCAAAATTATATTCGGCAATTTGCAAACCTTGGTGCTCATTTGCTAGTGAAGCAGTATGGTTTTATGTCAAATTCTTGTGGTTGGGATGTATATTCTCATTTGTTGTATACTACTATTATGACGGATATTAGTATGACGTTTTAATTTTATTTTTTTTCAGAAAAAAAGAATACTGGCAAACAAATATTATTTTTCCTTCCATTCCAAGCCAAAGGAAAAGTTACTCCAAAACACTTGAAATTTAATTTTATATCAAAAAAATAACCCACCAAGTTTTTATTTTAAAAAGTTGAATCGTTGAATTTTACCATTTTGTTTTTGATAAAATTATCCTTGAATGCCAACAAAAAAGATTTTCAAATCAATTCAGAAATCATTTGGATTTCAATAGTAATAAGGATACAAAATATCAAGCATTCATCAATTAAAAAAATATTAACTACTAAAAGAAAAATCGATTCTTTGGATTTTTTTTTCTTCAAATGAAAGAAACAAAGATAGAATCAGACGATTCTCGAAATGCCTTTATGAATATTTTTCAATATCCCGACAATTCACGAAGCATGAGAAGCAGATGATCATTTTTTTTTTTGATATTTAATAATAGATTAGTTCTGTTAACCATTGATAATTTACATGAATTTTTTTTTCATTAAAATTAATTTACCTAGATCTAAATTTTTATTTAATTTTTTAAAAATAAAATTATCCCAATAATAATGATATATCTTTTTTTTTAGTCATTATGTGTCTTAAATTTCCAAATATCTTTTTTTTTAGTAATTATGTGTCTTAAATTTCCAAATAATTCATAAAATTTAACTTAAAAAATGATGAAAATGAAGCATTACTTCCATTGTTTTAGTTTGAAATAAATTCTTATTTGAGGGGTTTTTTTATTATTTTCTTCCGAAAAGATTAAAAATAGAATTTACCAAGCAGTAAGTATATTATTCTTCACTTTTTCTACCTCGAGTCAAATTATTTTGCACTCAAAACCGCTCGCTTTCTCTCACTTCATTCTCTCTCATCCTCCTGCACATTCTCGTGCCTTTTCCAGGTCTCTTCTGCTTTTCAATTCAGGTAATAACTGCCCACAATCTCCAATTTTTTTTGTTCTTTGTTGCTTAACTGGTCAATTTTTGAGTTCATTTATGGTTAGATCTTGTGTGGGTGTATCAGTTTCTTGTTGAATTAACTGGGAGTTACTTGGGATGGTTAGATCTGGTTGCTGATAGATCCGTTTCCTAGCAATTTGTCCGTGTTTAGTTCTTGAGTTTAGAGTGGATTAGTGATTTGGTGAGGATCATCTTTGCGGGCGATGATTGTTTTGGCCTTGTTCTGTGTTGGGATGATTGATTACTTGCGCATAATGAAAGGTTATTGAGTGATCAGATCAGGGTTGAGCAGTTTAAACTGTACTTGTTTGAGTAGAAATTGGCATAATGGTGGAAAATTGGATTTATCAAAGGGTGATCGAAGAATGAAGTGGGTAGGTATTAAAATATCATCCCTGATCTGATCACACAATATTGGTATAAATTGCCTAACATCGCTCTGGGGTTGTTCCTATTTTTAGTTCCTCAGATAAGTCTGCAGTATGTCAGAGAAATTTAGATTGCTCTATCTTCTGAAAACTGGTATTAATTTGATCGACAAAGGGGTTTGCAATTTTGTTTTTGCAAGTAGTTCAGTGCAGATCTGATTAAAAGTATGTGGTTCTGGGGATTATTTATCAGCTTACGAAACGAAGGGTCTAAGCAAATATTGGTGGTTATATTGTGTTCTTGATTTTTATGTTGATTGGTTGTGTCATAACTTGATTAAGTTAACCAATTAGACCTTCTAAAATTGAGGTTTTATCTCTTAGATTGTGGTTACGGGTCGGGTTTTGTTTGGCGAAAATATCTCTTAAACTGGCCGTCTGCTGTTAAAAGTAGTAGCCTTACTAGGGGAATTGATTTTTTCATTCTCAATCAATAGCTTCCCACTTGAGATCTAATCCATTACTTAGGTATTAGAAAATAAGAATTTTGCTGGAGATTCTGTAGTTCATTTGACATTGCAGTTCCAATTTTTCATTAATTTTATGATCAGTTCCAAGATTACGAACAACTGGAACCGAAAAGGATGTTGTATCAATTGCTTTGGCAATTTCTATTCTATATTTGAAGGGATTTATGAAATTGAAATTTCTTTAACGTTAGCTTATACGAGATGATCTTCATGCTACGTGATTATTAAGGTGAAGTTATGTGCAATGGAGTGTTTCCCTTTTTTTTGTCACTTTTTCTTTGCAATGGTCCGACATAGTTGGTGTTAGTCATTTTCATGATATTGGAACGTGGGTCAGTTGGATCCTCCTAGATATTACATTTCAAGCATTATATGATCAAATTGAATGGTGTTTTCATGTTTTTGCCCTCATGTTGATGTGTATGTCATTGACGTAGATCCTTTATTAGTGCAGCCTTGTTTCAATATCTCTCAATATGGCATCCTCCAGTAGCCAGAATGGAATTCAGCTCTTACTGGCTGCGGAACAAGAAGCTCAGCATATTGTCAATGCTGCTAGAACTGGTGATAACTCTTTGCCCTTGGCTATTTTATTATGTGCCGTGCCTAGCATTACCAGCGAAGCATATGAGCTCATTCTCATAAAAAATTAGAGAGAGAGAGAGAGATAGAGAGAGAGTTCATACTGAAACTTTTGTAGTAATTTGCTCTAGCTTATCTCAAATTTCTAGTTTAGGGATCCAAGAGACGCCAAGCTCTGGATTGAAAGGAGTTTGACAACTGGCTATATAAATTTTCTTCTTCAATTTGCAGCAAAACAAGCCAGACTGAAACAGGCAAAAGAGGAGGCAGAGAGGGACATTGCTGAATTCCGTGCTCAAATGGAGGCTGAATTTCAGAGGAAGCTTGCTGAGGTAAGAGTCTAAAGGAATACTGAAAACATCTTCCACTTTGGGGGAAATTGCATATCCTCCCCTTTAAATATGTGTATTTTAATAAACTTCCCTTCTTGGTTTCAAAATTACAAATATTCCCTTCTGACCATTGAAAGTTGATTGAAACTGATAAAATTTATTATAAACTGACAAGATTTATTAAAATTTGAATAGTGGTATCATTAACCATGCGTAATGACCAAAAAAGGGGGTATTATAAGTGGAGGTAAGCCATGGGGTGTTGCGTGTAATTTTTTGAAACCAAGAGGAAATTTGTGTATTAGCACATCACAATTACATGGGATATGTTATGTTGTAATTATTCTTTTCTTTGCCCCCCCCCCCCCCCAACCACGCAAAACATGCTCTTTCTTCCTTCCTTTCTTAAATATTTAAACTTTTAGCGTCATCAGTGTAACTGGAATGTGTCTAGATTATGGTGATGCTTAATTTCCCTCTTTATCATTTTGCGTTATACAGAGTAGTGGAGACTCGGGTGCTAATGTGAAGCGCCTTGAACAAGAAACGGAAGCAAAGATCCAGCACCTCAAGACTGAGGCTGCAAGAATTTCTCCTGATGTCGTCTCCATGCTTCTGAGGCACGTCACAACTGTCAAGAACTAAGTCGAGCTGCGAGTTGTACTCACATTTTTCGGCCATGTTTGCAATGTACGATATTTCTATTTCATGTTAATGCAATTTCGTGTGATCGAATAAAAGGCATAACATATTTATTTATATGGGTGAAGAACTGTACCTTTTCCGGAGGACTTTACTGAATATCTTTTTGCAAGCAGTGTATATTTTTGTTCTTGGGAGTATGTAATGGAGATCCGAAGTTCCGGCTTCCTTATTGAAACTTAGTGATTAATATGTTATCTAATTCTTGATATATTTTCTTCACGTAAAATCTTCAATCATGAAAAAAGTGATTAAGATAAATTAATTATGAATTATAAATGATATATTTTCTTATCTTGACTTTATAAATATAACTTTGAAATTAGTGAATAAAATATGGTATCTTTATTTATAAATAACGAAATATCTTCTTAAACTAAATTGTTATTTGACAATTTTCGTTATTTAAACTTTCAAATATAAATAAAGTATTTAAAATCTTAAATTTACTCCTTTGAATTAAGTCCAAAGAATATTATCGAAGAACCACAAGTAGTGGAATCCATCAGAAAATCTGACAACAGATGGATGAATTTGTGAAACTGACACAAAACATGACCCTTTTTTCTTGATATTTTCAATTAAAAGATTACTTTTTTGTTCCAAAAATAATAATAATAATAATAATAATAATAATAATAACACCTTTTTTGGAAGAATAATGAAATAACATTGCCTGATTCATTTTTCCACAATTATTGTTTTCAAGAAAAAGGGGAATCTTCCACCTAATAACGGAAAATTTTGCGTTTTGTCCTTTACTATTGTTTTAATTTTGTATCTCACATATATTCATTATTACATTTGATTCCTCACATTATATTTTTATATTCAATCCGATCTCACCCCCACATGACAAATCCACTAAATTTTTAACAAAAAAAATATTGGATAATGTAATAGTGAATATACGCAAGGAATCAAAGTTGAAATAGTAAAATTACATTACGTTTTTATATCCAATTTGATTTTGCTTCCACGTGACAAATTCGTTAATTTTTAACATAGACATGACAAATCCAATAAATTTTTAGTGGAAAAAAAAAATCAGACAATATAATAGTGAATATCAGAAATAATGATAAATATATTGAAAATACCAAAATCGAAATAGCAGTAACGTCACATACAAAGATTAAATTTTTCCCACCTAATAATAATACTATCAGGGCAAATATGTCATTCGCTCTCCCTCCCATGTAACTACCAGAAAGAAGACATGGGGTAAAAAGAAGCGCAAAAAGACAAAACATTTTTTGTCTATCTTCCGGCTGAGTAACGGGAATTCAAACCCTCCGATTCTCTCTTCCGGCGAGGGCGAAAATCTCCGAGGAGGTACATTTTTCTTAATCGGCATTAAATTTTGACCTAGTTCGTTGCGATGGATTCTGGTTATTTTGATCCGATCATTGATTGAGTCTTGCTTATGGACTGAACTAACTGGAATTCTTTCATGTTTTCTCTTTCAATGATTTAATTTTTCTTTTCTTAGTTGTAGAGTGATGTTTGTGATTGGAGGATTTGCATCATAGTTTTAGTAGAATTGAGGGTTTCAGGGGAAGCAGATTGGGGATTCTGGTGAGAAATCTTTGGAATCACGAAGGCCATCTTATGTATTAGAACTTACCAACGGGACGGGAAAAGAGTGATTGCAGACGGAGATGGGGAAAACAGAGAGCTTTCGGAAAGCAAAGCTGAATAATTTCATTGATAATCCTAAATGAAATAAAAATATCTAACAGAATATTTAAGCATAGTTTGTTAGGTGGCATGTATCTAATTCCAAGGGGAGTGTACAGTACAATGGAAATTGGTTGTGCTGGCATTGTGAATTTTTGAAGTTTTGTTCACTGGCCAATAAGGTCTGATTCTGTGGTGATTCCTACATTGAGCTGTAAATCCCATCGTGGGGATTATTCTTCAACTAATGGTTGTGATAATTCTCCGAATTGCCTTCATCATCCTGACATGTTCTCTACCCTTATGATGACCGTACTCTTCTGAAAAATCATACTCATGCGAACATTTAAACATTGGAAAGAATTGTCAGGCTCAAACTCTTAACTCATAGACAGAGAACCAATGGGCATTACACGTGCAAGATTGTACATATATATGACTTATTTCTACTTCCATTGCTATATAGTATTGCTACCAAGTTATATGCATGCGTTCCTTTGATTTGGATTAATAATCTTAATTACACACACGCGTATGCACTTCTTATACATAAACATCTACAAATATACATGCATATGTGTGTGTGCGTGTGTATCATGTTTTATGCCTCCTAGGTGAGTGGTAGCTTTGAAGGTTTTAATGTAGGGTTTAGAAATCCCATCTCTAGAATTTCTTCCTCCAGAAGTCATCATTCAGCAAATGGTATTAAAGAACAAAAAAACATAAGAAGAATCACGGTACCCAAACTTACCAATTATCCAGCCACAAAATTAGCTCATGTCTGTTTTAATTTGGCAACAAAGGTCAGTACCTCTTGTCAAATTGCGATCCACGTACTATTTATTACATTGGCATAACAGTTCCTTTTTTGATGTCATCAGTTCTTGAAGAAATGTCAATGCGCTAAGCAAGGGAGCGGCAGATCCAAGACCAAACGTTTACGGCAGCCAAATTGTTATAACTACTGTAGCACCTCATGCATGCGTCTGTATTTGATGTCTTAAATAGAGCCAGCGAAGTGGTGAAGGCATGCTACCATTTTGCTTGTCTAAATGCAATCAGGTTTAGTGCTCTACAACAGTTTCTGCAACGAGTTTGTGAATTTTCTGAGGGCATATGAATCCAAAAATTGATTTTCTCAATATGCGCTAATTTTCTTTGCGATATCATTGACCAACAAGTGAATTACTGCGCAAAAGAGGAAAAAAGAAAAACAAAAGCAGAAAGAAAAACCTCTTGAAGGCTCTACCCTCCTGCAAGTTAGCTCATCCTGATGCATTTATTTGAACTGATTAAAATTGCAGGCTTTGCATACCAAACAAAATACACTATTCTATATTTTGTGGTTAATTAGGAGTGCTCCTTTCCAAATCATATGGAAGATATGCTGAATAGGAACAATACTAGCTCTCAGATAAAACACTAGCTTAACTTGAATTGGGAGTTGGAAGTGTGGGTACCAGGCATCTTTAGTGTATGTGTTGGCTTGAATGGAAAACTTTGGAACAACTAGAGCTTCTAGTTTAGGAGTGCGGGGATTCTACTAGGCTACATTGAAATTTATGAAGATATAATAGAATTTATAGAAGTGAAGACATTGATTTGGATAAACAATAGGGAAACAAGAATTAAAGATAAGAACTAGAACCATTGTTAGTGTAACCTCATTGTTTGAGGAGATCGGTATACATTACGATGTGAATTAAAAATGTTTACTCAGTTAAACAAGCTCCTAGCGCTCTATTATCACCATGCCTATCATAGCCCATGCTTTTCCTTAAGGAGGTTGCGTGTATCTATCAGACCTACGGTTTTGGAAGCATTGATCCTGGAAATATATATATATATGTTCTTAGTTACCTGTAGATTATAGCATAGTTTGACCCAAATTAACCCCTAAAATGGGTCATAAAACTTGGAGTTGCAGAACAGACAAACTCCAGCATGTAGAATAGCATATATGTTCTTTATGTTGGAGATTCTCAAGATGTGATTCTTGCTAGTTTGTGTCTATAGGAGTCTGTTCTCATCCCTGACGTTGAACTATCATTCTTCTTTTTTGGCCTTAGCCATGATCTTAAATGACTAAACCTGCCTTCCGATAGTTGACCTGAAAGTTGAAGTAAGAATCTTTATCTTTTTCAAAAAACTGTTCATTGTCCCAGAATTTTGAAATACTTTGTCAGGGAATAGCTTCCTTCACTGTATAAATCCCGTTCAGTTTCATGTCCAATTTCTGTTCTCATCTTTTCTTATAATTTTAATTTTTGTTACAGCTATTAAACTTCATTGTTCGCTTTGTCTTGGACATTTGGAAACTTAAGAAAATCATTTTTGCAACTTGACTTTGCAATTATTTTCTGTATATGGCGTCTACCAGCAATTCAATTGTCGGCAATGATGACGACGAAGAGGTGGTATGAACTGGACCTTTTAACCTTTGCACTTCATGGCACATTATAACCTGTTTTATGCTTCACGGTGATCTGGGTTCATCTTGTTTCGTGTTTCCTCTTCTGATTTTTTGCAGTTTGGGCATTTTGATGATTTTACACTTGCCTCCTCGTGGGAAAGGTAGGACAACCATTGTAGCGCTACATTTATTAGGTGATGCAATTCTCAAGAATAGGACACTCATTTGATCATATTTTCACCATTTGTTAGGTTCATTTCTGAAATAGAGGCTGTGTGTCGGCAGTGGTTGGCTGATGGTCCAAAGAATCTATTGGTATGCGCTATGATGCCTTGAGTTTCTTTGAATTTACATCTGTGTATAAAACTGAACTTATTGCTTGGTTCCTGTTCAATATCTTGATCGTCTATGTAATTTTCATTAACTTGTGAGAAGAATTACCTTGCTATTCAATATCTGCTACTTAATTCTCTATTCTCCTCTGCTGAGGCTCAAGGATGTATTTCCATTTTGAGCCATAAAAACTTTCATTTCTCAATTATTTTTGTGCATGTACACTACCCATACTCTAATCTTGAATCCACAAAATTCACTTGTTAGTAAGAGTATCTATAGATACAGATAATGTGGGAACTTTGTAGCATATTTTAGCGGGCCCTTTCGATCAACTTTTTGTTTTCAAACTTTTGCTTAATTAATTATTTGCTATTTAACCTTTTATCACATGACTGGGCCTAGGAAACTGAAGTTAGTGGAACCTCTTATAATCCATTTTTTTCTTTGTGCGTGGTCCATCGAGACTTTATGGGTTGGGCTCCTGTGACTAAATAACTTCTGTTTAACCAAAGATCTAGCATCCAAATCTGAAGAATACCATATGTTATGCAATTGATTGCATAAGAAACAGTATGCTGCTGTAAATGGGCAGGCATGCCTGTTAACTAATGGTTGTTATCAGTGCCAAATGTAGAGTTCCCCGATCTATTATGGTATGATTTGAAGACCTGACTTTCCCTGCCAAGATCTTGGCTGTAGTTCTCTTGCCCTCCTACAGTATCTCCAGTCCATATAGAATATCTTCTTCACTTCTTCTTTCTTGTCCCCTTCCATGTTTTATCACCTTCTGTCTTTGTGTAATGAGTTCTTTGAGAAATTTAAGAATAAACACATATACCACAGTGATTATCGAGGAAGAAAGATGTGGATGTGTTTGGGATTCTTTACTGGTGGCTTGCAATGAGAGATATCTAGGATACTCTTAACCAAAATTTCCTTTGATTTTGTGTGCCAGTTTATTAATTGAAAAATTGATGACTATTTGATCATGCCAGATTTTTGAATGGGTATGGGTTCTTTCATAATGTCTCATGTTCTTTTTGGTCATAGGTAAAGGATGCCGTTCAAATTGATTTTTTCATGGGTCTGCACAAGGTCAAGTCTGAGTTCAAGTATACCATGAAAAGCTATTGCATGGAGTACTATTTCGTAACAAATAATGATGGTAGTGTCCATTTGCTACCATAACTTCATATTAGATGCTTTTCTAACTTCCTAACTTAGTTACAATTCTCATGACTCAGATGAAGCTAGTGTTTGGAATAAGGCATTGCATGATCTGCATCTCTCTTTTGGGGTGAAGGAGTTTCTGGTATATCTCTGTGTGATAATCTTGCCGCTCAGATACTTCATTTATTTGTTGCTTATACACTTATATTTTGTGAAAACTCAGGTGATTGCTCCCCAAAGTGCTAGCGGCGTGGTCCTTGATGCACCGGAGGCTAGCAAACTTTTGAGTGCAGTTGCCATTGCTTTATCCAACTGTTCATGGTTTGGCTCTGCTTGTGTTACAATTCCCCATTGACTTCTTCCTTAATTTTCCTGTTAATATCAAGAATCAATTCATGTTAATTTTGATTATTATTTTTATAGCTATGAGATCATGGCTTAGGGGTAGGAAGAAGGAAAAAGATAGCTAAGGGGGTCTTTTAGCCCTAAGGCTTGAGGTAGAAGATTCCAAAATCCATTTTGGTATAGAATGTTCCAAATTTACGCTTCTTTCTTTCTTGGAGTGCATAACGTTATTTTTGTTGCTTTGGTTTCTGTTATGGATGTGGCTTTTCTGCTCATTATACATAAGGAAATGTGATTTTTCTTAAGTGAGGACTAAAATGCAAAAGGCAGTTGACTGTTTTGTGTTTAATCATTGCAGCCTGTTGCCTGCATTTGTTCCAGTTCATGATCCCTCACATAAAGCCTACATTGGTATTCAAAACATGGGAACAGTTATGACTAGAAGATTTGAAGCTGATGGCATTGGTAGCCAGGTTCCGATAGAGCTTATGCATTTGGAAGGGCTATATGAGCTGTTTGTTTCCAAAATTGTATGTTCATTCTCAATTTCTATTCGAGATATGTATGCTCATTAGTCTTGATTTCAAGGGACATCCTTGTGTGCATTTATATACTGTTGATTATTGATAGTCAGATCTGGTACTTTGTTATCGTCCGAGGCTGTTGAGCTTGTTAGAAACTCATTCCACATCTATTTTCTCATAGACCTCTTATTTATTTTCCAAAAATTTTCAATTTTCCATCACTATTAATGAATGGGGAATTCCTCTTGTAGTATTTGCAGCCTATGCATTTCTGTCTTATACTTATGTGCTAATGAAGCATTGAATTAACATTGATTTTGTTAACAGTTATGGTTAGGTCTCGTGTGTTTTCCTTCATGGTCTGGTCCACTCAACTGTTTTAGGGTTCTGTAGCTTAGCGGTTACATCCTTCGCCACACTCTATTTTTGTTTTCTTTTCCGTTCTTTTGTGTGTGTGCTTCTTTCCACCCCGCCCCGTAAGATTGTATAAATGCTTTTCTATGACTAAGTACTAGCATTTCCTGTTGCATTCATTAATTTTGATAGTTTTTGTTCTGTACTTTGGAATTGTTTATGTGATACAAGAATTTCTATCTACCGATATGATAGTTCATCTTTTCAAATATATACACTAGGCCTACAGTGCAGTTGACTTGTCAGTGCGTCATCTCAAAGTCCACCTTAATATGAAGTTAACCTACAGAACCCCTACATCGGATGATGAAGATGAAGTGCAAGAAGATAATGGTGACATCACCGGGTTTGGTGAGGATTTTGATAGTGAAACACATGGCAAATTGCAATGGGATGATGATTGTGCGTGGAGTGACTGGTACTCCGCAGAGGATCCAGTCAAAGGTAAATATGCTGCTGCTTGTAGTAGGTCATTTACTTATTTATTCATCATATGTTTATTGTTGGTTGCGCCCAAAGCTTCTTCTCAGTTACTGTTAGGATAGGAATCACCACGGGATTTAAGATAGAATTGACTGGATGTTTTGCTGGACCATGGAAAGACTTCTGTATAAAATTGTCCCATATGGAATTTTACAGGACTAAATGAGATAACAAAATTATTTCTGGGAATCTTTGAAAATATGTGTGACTCCATGATTTGCAGGGAGCATATTGGCACTGTCACTTATGTGAGCAAACTTTTTACAGTTTTGATGCTCTCCTGCATTCGATATGGTAGCACAGTCTTAATGTCTTGAATTATATAAGTATCACTCAGATCCCACAATAGTCGTATTCTCAGACTTGTTACCTTATGCAGGATTTGAGTTGCTTACCATATGGTCTGAGTTAACAGCTGAAAGTTCTGAGGATATGGCTGAATTGGAAAATGCTTCACCTCTGGAAGCTGATAAATGGTTCTTGTACCCTAGTCTTTTCCAAAATCTGTAAGATTATGGTTACTGTTTATGTTATTGGAGATATTCATCGCCATGCATGTGGAATGTTTTTATGTGTTTCACATTGAAATGTATCTAATTAGGGCATTAATATTTCGAGAAATAGGAAATTGCGGGGCCTGAGTTGGACATCCAATTCTTTGGGAAGTAGCAAAAGGTGGAACCTGCCCGAGGAGTGGCTTAGTTGTCCAAATGAACAAATTCATACTTGAAGTCCTGTATTTTGCATATCCACATGATTAATCCAGTAGAGTAACAAGTCACTTTTAGTAAAAAAAACTATATCCACACAGCTACTTATATAATGGTCAGCCAGTCTTCGTTTTAGTTTGATGCCTGTCTTAATGACTATTTGCTTTTACTGGAAGGTTTGTGACTAGAAGCCTAGGGTTTCCCACTGTTTCTCATCAGTTTTCTTTGAACTTACATAGTTCTTCCTCAGAGATCTGTGTCGCTAATCCTTGTGATGACCTGTCCAGATATTGTTTTATCCACCTTTTAAATATTTTAATTATCTGTTAGGGACTCCATACGAGCTTTGTCCACAAAATCCTTCTGGTAACATTCATCTTTTCTCATTTTGTTTGATACAAATCCACGTCTTCTTCTGTAGACTCCAATACTTTGGCTTTTGGTGTTTTGCCCTTTGGCTTCCCAATTATCCCCAAAATCTTTTTAAGAAGTCCCATATCTAAATAAAAATCTGAATTCTGCAGTGTCCTAAACATTTCTCCTTGTGCATCTTTTCTCCAGTTTGTGCTCAATCTGGACATGTCACCTTGTATTTGTCCCACCAACCGGTGATTTCTTCCTATTGCTAGGTGTTTACCCACATAATTGAGTTTCACTGAACACTGAATTTGCTTGCAGAGCCCCCATATTACCCTATGTCTCATGCACACTACCTTTCTCTCTTCTTGTCACTTGTTCTTTCCTCTTTAATAGCTGCTGTGTGCCTAAGAGAAATGTTCCTAACCTTTTCTCTCTACTTTCTCACCTGTTCCAACACTGGTGAACTGTTTTTTGCTGTGGTCTAATCTTACTTATAACTGCATGATTTCTTTGAACTGTCAATCCTAGTAAGAACAGGAAGTGATGGGAACTGTGGCGCTGTCACATTTGGGCAAATTTTTTGTGCAAAAGAATGTTTGGCTTGCATTCTTCAATCAATTAATGTTGTTTTGAAGGAAGAGCTTATCCGTTTTATTATGGTCTTCATTTTGCAGTGCATTGTGATGATTTGGCCATTGTTTGGAAAGTGATGGAATAACATTATTTATCCATGTTTAGCAGTGGTATTTCTGATGGAAACACTATTGGATTTGCATCACAGTTGCGACGTTTGGTTAAGGCACTGGAGATGTCATTGGAGGCTCAATTTATGGAAGATTTTGTGTCAGGTTTGAAAATTTGATGTACATAATTTAATGAATCAAATGGGATTTTTTTTTTGTTGGGGGTGGGGGGGGGGGGGGTGGGGGTTAAACTTGGGGTTTTAGAATCAAATGAGAATTGATTATATTTTCTGGGCGAGTTTTTATTTTTCTATATATCTTGTATCTGAGTTTCCATTGATTTTAACTATTTCATTTTTTCTCTCGATCTAACAGTTGTAAAGTCAGGTTCTGAAAATCTGAACTCTTCAGCCGCCATTCCTCCACCAACAGTTCTTGATAGTGTGCTAAAAGATCTCTTCCATGAGGGTACAAAATTTGTTTTATTTCTTGCTTCAGTTGCCATATTATTCTTAATTGCCTAAAAGGGAAGTTCCCTTGTTTAGTTCATACTTGTTTAGTTCATACTTGTGACATTATTGGTCTCTGTTACTTCTCAAAACCCATATAGTTGATGATTATTGATTCTTAATTACGGTATTCCTGTTCTAATTCTATTTGCACTCTAAACTGGTATTTGTATCCAAAGGTAAATGAATTTGTATTCTGCTTGCATGCATGAACCTACGGAAGTAGAAAAGCGAATCGGTTAGGGCAACACTCAGCTGGATTTTTTTAGCAACAATTTACGTTTGCGATAAAAACTTAACTAATGCTTTAGATTAAAAGTTTGTATCAAGGATTGCAAAGTGTCTACAGGATTTGTTCAGTGCTTGATGTAAAGGCTTTGGTTTGCATGCATGAGGGCACCAATTTGTTGCTTTCGATAAAATCTTGGTTAAATGCAGTTAAGGAAGCTCAAGTGGATTTCTCTCTGTGCGAGCATAAAAGTTCTCGAGCTATTAAAGGCGCTCCACTTGATTCACTCTTCGCACTATTCTGTTTGCATGCTCTTTGGTTTGGCAACTGCAATATACGTGGTATTCTCTTTGATCATTTACTAGTGCGATAGCATCTGAAGAAGCTTGTGAAGTGGCTATGCTCACATGCAGATATTCTGACTATCTTCAATATTTCTCTTACCTTTGTTATTTCGCTGTGTATTTCATTAGCTATTGCTGTACTCTGGATAGAGTTTGTGCGGGAGGTTCGTTGGTGTTGGGAAGAATCACAGCCTCTGCCAAGAATGCCACCCAATGGAAAAATCGATCTATCCACTTGTTTGATCAATCAGAAACTACACATGGTTGGTTTTCTTTTGTACAATTATCCATCTCTATCTGTGTGCACTCTCTCACTATTGGTTTGCTGCTAGACCAACAATGCTTGTTTTGTGCAGTTATGTCTTCTTTGAGAGTGTCTCAGGACAATTTTCGACAAATGCTGTTGATCTTCTTTCCTAATTTCATGATCCTTATGTTGCTAGCTTCCCTAGTTAGATTGTAATTAATATGGCATGTGTTCTAGGATGAAATAGTACGAACTTAGGATTAGCAATAGTGTTTCAAATCTAGCCTAATGTAATCTTTATTGACTTTCCTCCAAGTTGTATGTTTCCACTCATAGTACAATAGCATTCTATGTCATGGTTTTCTTTTTCTTCCTTTGAACAATAATGTCCTATACTACTGTTGTTGGAGTAGTGCGGTGAAAGACCAGGAAAATATGCTATAATGTCTTGGCAGGCATATATTTCTATAGGTATTAATGAAAGGAAGAGGTCATTATCAGATAGAAGTTGAAACATGTGAAAATAAATGTCTTATTCAGATACATTGTCACAGTAAACCCATATGGTTGGTGTAACACTCATCCTTTTTAACACATATATGCAGTATCTTGAGTAGGTTTTCAGTTTATGATGTTGCTGGTTATTCTACTATGTCATTGGTGTCGGATTGATATACATCTGAAGAAGATCTCTCTCTCTCTAAATAAAGGAAAAAAGTTACTACTGTTTTTGTTTTTGTGCACTTAAAGTAAAATATGGTCTGGCAAAAAATGAGTAAAGGGATCATTTATATGGTTTTCAGCTTGCAATATGCATTGATAGAAAGCGTCTTCAGGGTAAAGAGCATGATATTGGAAGAAATGATGATTCTGCTGTTGCTCATTTAGAGGTAGTCTATTTTGACCTTGCTCCAATGATAGTCTTATTAGATCAATTGAACTCCTGATATTGAGTGAGCAATTTGGTTCAGGAAGATCTTCAGATCCCACGGGAGTTTTCTGGATCACATGGAGTTGGTGAAGATCTTTGCAATGATATCGACAGGTGAAAAGCAAGAGACAACTCTAATGTTTTACTCACTTGTGGAATTTGACAAAAATGTTCCTAGGGAATCACTTCTTCCCCCCTTTTTCTAATTTCACTGCTGATATCTCTCTTCTCTAACAACTAATCTTTAGTGAAGTGGTCATTCAGAGCCAGAGAGAACAAGAGGGCTTCGGTTAAATCTCATTGCCACCTACTTATAAAAAAAGATTTCACGTGCTGGGTTTCAAGTAAAGAATACCACTGCACATAACGGGCCATGTCACAGATACTAAATATTTAGTGCCACATCTCAAACAGAAACTTTAGATAATCGAGTCATTCAATACAAAAAAATTAGTGTGTAATTCTTTTTGATGATTATAAGGTTACATTATTTATGTTAGATGGAATATGCTTAGACTTGGTTTTTCTTTTCCACAACAAAAAATCTATCTAGTAATCGCAATTTTTCAAACTATTTAAACCTGTTGATCAGAAATCTATTTAATGATTTTATTAGTTTAAACTGGAATAAGCTTTGCTTAGGGACACACAGGTATTCTGAAGGATATAGATATAGATAGCCAATTTTGTTGGATGAGGCTATTGTTAATTATTAGTTGCCATCTAAACTAGCCACAACTATTGAAATAGAGGTTACAACTTCAGCCTTTGAACTACGTTTCCTCAGTGCCTACCCTTCTCGAGCAAAGACCACCTAAAACTTTTATCAACTCCTCGACCTTCCATCTCATCTATTCTCTTTCATGCTTCATATCCGTTTTCATTGCTCTACTTCATCTCAGAAATCAGAACAGTAAATTTTGGTGTATCTTTGAAAGTTATCAACCACCTTGGTACGTGCTAGCTGATCATAAGAGAAATGATGAAAAAATGTTGAACGTAATTGAATTTAGAAGAGAGAGAGAGAGAGAGAGAGAGAGTATTCGATCAATCGTGCCTTGGGTTTCTCAACAAGAAAATGAGATTTAATATGTCGACTGATTTTGTGTAATTAGGCCATTTTTTTAAGGTTTCCTTTCCTAGTTAGGATTTATGTTACTTGAATAAATGCTCCTATGTATTGTTGTAAAAACACACACCAATAGAGATTTTCACTCAGAATTCTACACAATCTCTAAACGGTTATTGAAGAACTTCTACAATTAAAAGGTTTTCAGGGGATATCGATACATTTTATGTTATTTCTTACTTTTTCGACGGTCAGTAAATGTTGGGACGTGCGTGATATTTGCCTTCCTATGTAAAATAGTAGTTTACTGAAATTTGAGAAGTGAGGATGAGATCACAAGTCCTTATTCTCTGAGACACTTGCTAAAAATGCTCATACTCGTGCTTTCTCTAGGAATCAATGCTGCATGCTTGCAGAGTTTTGGTCTATTTGGGAATTCTCTTTCGCTGTCACATCCTAAAAGTCTGTTTACCCAGATTGCTTGTTTGGTTCGGGAATGTCCAGAAATTTTTGTTGCTGCATCTGTTAATCTAATTTTGCTCTACATGTCAGGAAGGGATCAGCTGGGGTTGCGGGGTCTATGATGCTTTTGAAATCATGCAAGATTATGCATACCCCAATAACCCAGGTCAATTGCTAAATTATGCTCAATCCAGTCTAAAACAGCAGTTTGGTGAATAACATGCAGTGCCTCTCTTAATCTTACTGTAGGATCCTCCTCCTATGACAGAAGACATGCATGAGGAACGACTTCAAGCTGCCACCTTGGGTGTTTCATTTGTAAGATTACCATTTAGCATACAACCATTTCCTTATAAAAAATGACTGTTAGTTGTACACTTTAAAAACCTTTGCTTGCCTCATTCGTGGCAAATGCTTATGCAATGAAAACTCTTTTGGCCCTTTGCCAGTTGAAATTTGATAGGGAATTCGACACAATGGTCCAACTTTTTGTTCTTGATTGACAGATATGAAGTACCACTTAAGCATCTTATATCAAGTATATATCATTCTGACTACCTCACTTAAGAGTAAAATAGTATAGAAGGGATTTGAAGCCTCAGGTTTCAACTTGACAAATCCATTTTAAATAATTTTTAATTATCTGGAGTTCATATTCATTAGTGGCAATTTTGAGTTATTTTATCAGGGATTTGAAATTTACGAAGATTTTTTGTATTACTTAAATCCATAAGCTCCATCTACTTTCTTTTAATGAAAATCTTTCCATTGAATTCCAAACACAACCCGAGGAGATTTCTTGAGCATTATTAAGATTAGCAATTCAAATTTGGTGGTTCAAGTTTGAGCAGCCACTTCCGCTCAAAATAATTTTTGATCCAATTTAACGGATGTCCCCAAAGGGACACCCAAAATAATTTTGTTTGAAGTTCATCTTTTTCTCTTTTCCCTTTTCTTCTCTCAGAGGTCTATATGAATGTTCAATCTTGTTCCATCAAAACGCTAAAAGGGTTATATGATCTGGTTTGGAAATAGTCCAACATTTCAAATTGGTAAATAGGGGGTTTCTGAGTCTATGGCCAAATACTTATTGGGTTGCAATTGATATCTTATTAGGTTCAGCTACTATAGCTTAGCTCTTTGTCTGTTATTATGTTTTTAAGTAGAAGCAGCTACAAAATGTGGCTTGTGAAGACCACTTCTTGCTTATTTGGCTTATTGTATGTTCACTAAAATCATTTTTTTGCATTTTGTTGCAGAACTTATCTGCTCAACTTGAGAAGAATATTCTGACATCAGGTTACTTTCTTTCTTCATGCTAGAGCTTTTTATCTTGTATATTAGTTTTTTCCTTTTATATAACTAGCTTTGCACCATGTTTTATGTGCATATTATCCTTTCTATATTTTAGCTAAGCTTTTCGGGGATAATTGGAATAATGAAAGATGATGTTAGCATTGATTGTTAGTTTTTCATATTTGCAATATTGTTCAAAAAGTTAGTTGTCATTGAGGATGTATAAGAATTTAAAGGACTGAAAGTCATAGTGCTGCAGAAAGTTGCTCTTTTTAGCAGTAAGCCTGGTTCAGGGATATGCCTTATCCCTTATTTTATGTTAATTTTGTGCTTGTTTGATATTGAATTAATCATACAGCTTCTTTGCTTGTCTTTTCTTCTTGTTTTTAACTATTTCATTCGATAATTGTTGTTTTTCCATACTTTCTTTCTTGCGAACTGTGGATGGGGTCGAAGAGGCAGGTTAGGGGCATTTATGCTCTCTAAAAACTATGTATGATTCTGTATGATCTTCCTTTACCGTTTTTGGATGTAGTAGCTTGCTATATTTGTCCAGATCTTCATAACGATCGCTTGCTTTGGAGCAAGAATATAACACCTTTTTCTGCACTGACGTCTTTATCTTACCATGTTACGAAGTAACCGCATCCGCATACAAACTTCTTTTGCCAAAATTCAAGGACCTTTAGTAGGTTTCATCCATGGCTTGCTATTTATATCCATCATTCTTAGTTTCAAAGAGGAAACACACACAACCGCCCAATTATCTTTCTGGAATTTTTGCTTTATAATATTATTGGCGAGACCATACCAGATCTTTACAAAGTTCTGTTAGAATGTTTAACATGTCTTTCGCTTCTATCAAAATGTTTAAGAAAGGAGGCTCTCTTTGCCTTTCACAAGGTATTTTAACCAAGGAGAGTTTTTGCCTGACCTCATTACAGATATGTCTTCATTCAAGGCAGCTAATCCAGGTGCTGTCTTTGAAGATTTTATTCGATGGCAGTCCCCAAAAGATTGGGAAAGTGATGACAGCGAGGAGACTGATGAGCCAACACATTCAGTGGAATCGTCAAAGGTTCAATGGCCTCCTAGTAGAAGACTTTCAGAGAGAATGTCCGGTAGTGAGAACCCATGGAGAAAGATCTGGAATGCAGCTCCGGCTTTACCTGTGTGTGAACAAAAGCCACTTTTAGATCCAAATAAAGAAGGAGAAAAGGTATTCATCTCTTTGTGATACTATGACTCTTCTCATTTAGTATCAGTTTAGTGATTCATCTACCACTCTCTTAGTTTAATCAATGAAGTAGAGCCCTTGAGGATTATTAGTTATAGAATGGAAGTTGCAGAAGGTATACACTGTGAGTATGTGTGAGCTGTTGGATTTTTAACTCATCAATTTCAAATATAACATACTTAGCACTTGTCTTAGATATTGGACTTCTATTTCCTTGGAAACCATCTTAGTCAATTTTCTCAACCATTAGCTGGATCATTGTCCGCTGAATGCTTAAGTACTCTGAAACCTTTTGCTCCAAAATTTTACCCCAAACCAAATTATCATCAAGACACAACCCAAAACATAAATCTAAAATAATAATTTATCTCTGAAACCAGCTTCATGTCATGTCAATGAATCTATTCAACTCCCCGACTGTATAGTTGAACTGGAAGGTATACACAGTATAATTATTTTACAGTTTGTTTAGTTACTGGCATATGATTACCTTGATTACTTAACAATCACTTCTGCTTATACATTAATTCATGAACACTTTAAAAAGTCGCTATGGGGACACCTATGACTTGGATAAGACTTGAACATGTGCTGGATACTGCATTTGAGTGTTTGAAATTCAAGGAGCAAAGAATACTGTGCATGACGGACCTCACAATTCTCTTCAGACCTTGCTTGGTACTTTATGGAATTTGTAAAGTCTTTTGTTAGCAAAAAATTCTACTAAAAAGCTTTTTTATTTATATATATTAAAAAAAAAGAAAGAAGGAATCCTTTGAGTTCTGAGTTTACTACTCTCCATTCCTTACTTCTCTTTCAAAGATCACTAAAATTTCACTTTTTCAAAATCAACATTGATATGTATAGGGACCGGCTCTAAATTTTATTGCTACTTAACATTGCTATGTTAATGTGATTCAGGTTTTATAGGTAAAGGTTTTCCTGCTTTCCCTGTATCATATCATTCCTCAATTATATATTGACTATCATAAGCTTGTGAAATCAGTGACAATTGTGTATTCTTTTCGTGAAGGCCTTGTCCACTTGAATATAAGAGAAACTAAATCATATAATATTATCTGAACTTTGTTGACCTTTTCCTATTTGATATGTTAATTTTCATGCATAAAAAGTATGTAGTAATAGTTTAGTAATCCATGCAGTTTCTTCTTCTACCTTTTTGTTAATCGGTTCCTCCTCAGCTTCTGACAATAATTGATGGTGAATCTGATCTAAGCAATTTAGAAGTTTTGGGCACTGCCTGCTACTGTCATGTGTCTGCTTATTGGAGTTGGGATGTCAAAGGAGTAGTTACCTTTTTGACATCGTCGCTTTATGGTAATTTTTTCTTACTATTTCTTGTCAGTTTTTTAATACTATGTCATCTCTTAGGTTCTTCATTATTTGGAGACCCTGAGACCACATCAGCTGCTGGAACAAATGGTCTGTACTGCCTTCGGAGCTTCAGCTGACACTCTTAATCAGACTTCATTTGGTGGCTTAAAACAGATGACCACAAAAATGGGACAACTATATATCACTATGGCATCTGTGCTAAAATTCACACAATGTAATGTTTTTTTGGTACCTTTCCCCTGGCAGTTTATTCTGTAGCAAGCACTTTTAAGGAAGTTACAAGTTCTTTTTTCTATTACAGCATATAATATTAGTGCTGATCCTGATGTCATCGAAGAACTCAGATGGCTTTGTGTTACTTTTGAACGCATTGAGAAGTTAATACAACTAGCAGCATCTCTTCATCGCAAACTCTTGCAATCACCCCAGCTTGCAGAAGCAATTTTCACTGATTACTATGACAACTATCTCCCCGAGATGGGAACAGGCTCTGCTGATACGACTAAGGTAAATTTATACGATGCCAATTTTCTCTCTAACGTTCTCTTAGAGATTAAATGTTTAATATCTTTTTTCTCTAATAGTATAAACTTTTAGTAGTTTTAAGTTTTTAGATGTGATGGTCATTCAAAATAGCATCAGTCACACCAAACAGAAAAGGTTCTAGGTACAAATTTTACTGCCATGCAATCATGTAAAAGAAAAAGGGAAAAAATTCATGTGCAAGGCTTGGCGAAAAGGAATATCGCCTGCACGTGAGGATGTGTTATATGTATTGAATATTTAATGCCTCTCCTCTCTAACAGCTTAACTTTTTATATAGGGTGGTCATTCTGTATAGTCTTTATTTATATTTCATGGGTCCTGCGTTCTCTCTGGTTCTGATCACATCTCAAACTATTCTTGGAGAAAATGATTCTTTGAAAACATGAAATTTTGGTGTTCTTACGGTTCTGCTTTAATCAGATCTATAGGTTAGGCTCCATGCTCTGATTTATTCAAAATGGTATAATATATGCCTATATGTTATTTCATCTTTAATCTATAATCTTGATGTTTGCCGACTCTAGGGATTTGACAAAAGGCAAGAAATACGGTCGCAAGACAGAAACACAATCGCCGCCTTGTTCACTCCACCAACCGCGAACCAGTCGTGGAGGAAAACTTTGAGCATGGGAAATCTCCTTAGTGGCCACGAACCGATCTCGCGAGAAATAATATTTTCGAAATTTGATCAGGTTAGTCGTAGCTATTATGCTTCTTGTACTCCTACTTTTTATCAACAAGAAATAGAAACATACAGGATGTATGTATCACAAACTTCAAATGATCTCAGGGTAGCTCTTGCTGTTGCCTCTGGAGATTAAAGATTAAAATCTCTCCCATACGGTGTAAAATTGCATTTTTTCTTTTTACCTTATATGGAATTATTCGTCGATTTTCCTATGATTTGTGCGCATGGAATTGTTTTGAATTGCTTGGATGTGATTGTGTTGAGAGATGATCAGTTCATATTGCTTATCTGAGAACGCAGGTGATGCATACCAACGTGCACAGGTAATTTGTAATTGTGCAATATAGAAAAGCGGATCAATTATTTGCATAAATTCTTAATGCATTTGATATTTTAATTAGAAATAATGTAATTATGTGTTATTCATGTAAGTAAAGCATTGATAAGTGTTGAAATGTACCCATTCTTCTAAAGAAAAAAAAATATTATTTGATCATCATATCCGTAGATTGGTTATTTTATACGAAGGAATCACAAGATGTGACAATTTGTCCAAACGGCTAGCTAGAAGTGGATGGCGGACTTAATTATTTTCATTATAGTTAGCATCTGCCATTAGATTATTCGCTAATTTCAATCGCTCCATAAAAATATCATGTTGAAAATGTAGTTCCAATACACCAATGGTTGACAAAATTGATCGAAATTCACGCTAGTAAATTAAGTCATATCGCAATTTGGTTATGGTAGCTCCACCAACATACTAATAACTGAAGCCACATACACCTTATTGTTAGCATAAATGAGGTACCAACAAAAATCATATTTAAACACTCCATTGAGAATCTTATTACAAAGACGTTGTGAGTGTAATAACTCTATTATTGAGGATCTTATTACAAAGGTAATTAATAAGTATAATGATTCTACCATTAAGATCTTTTTTTTTTTTTTTTTTGGTTACACATTAAGATCTTATTACATAGATATTTAGTAATTCTAGAAATTTAAGAATTTTATTACAAAATTTGTGTAGTAAGTGCAAAGTTATATCATTGAAAATCTTATTACAAATATATGCAAGCAGTACCAAAAGTTTATTTGGCCATTAAGGAATATTTTCAATGAATTAGCCACTGGTAAATGTATTATTTATTTATTTTTATTACTAGTTTTGGATTTATAATTAAAATGCATACAATGCAATTTATGTTGTCTTAATTAATAGAGTTATTAGTATATCCAAATTATGATTCATCTGTGCCCACACAAATTAAGGTTGTGTTTGGTAGATTTATGGGTGGGATTGTATGAGTATCCCATCCATAATTATGTTTGGTATAATATTTTTTGGCTCTTTATAAAGTTCTGGTCTGGTTTCTTATCCGTCAATTTAGAAGATAGTTTATCCCACCATGGAGGTGTGATGTGTAATCCAATTGATTTGGATTGGATTGATAACAGTTTTGGTTTGCTACATTATCCTTAAATTTATATGATGGAGCATTAATTTTAGGGTTGTTCGTAATTTGCTTTTAATCTAAATAGGAAAAGGAACACTACAAAACACTCCTTGAAGGATATCTAATGAAATAATATTTGCCACCAAACAAATTTATGCAATGGATTGATGATATATTTACAACATGTGTATCCAATGGTTCCGTTATCACACACATTTCTATACTCCTATCAAATGCAACATAAGGCTTCGTTTGTTAGGGGTTTATGGGTGAAATTGAAAAGGTATGACTTTGTGTCTTAGATTGGACAAGTACATATTATAGATAAAATAATTAAACAAACGAATAGATTGGCATAATCGCCATAAGAAAAAAAGGAAGTCAATAACATATAAAGTGAAAATACAAAAATTATCAATAATGATATATACAAAAAATATTTTTTATTTAATTGCAAAAAGACTTTTGATAAGGTCAATAGTGACAAAATTTGTCATCATTTACAATTGGTGACATTTTCTGTAGTGACAATTTAGTGAAAATAGAAATATTGTCACAAATCATAGGAATAAATTTTTTATTACCAAATTGCAACTACAGAAATATTATTATTTGTCAATTGTGATTATTAAATTATTAATTCTTTTTTTAAATAAAATCATTAATTCTTATAACTGTTGAATTATATAATGACAAAATAAAAGCTCTTGTAACCTAATAAATAATATCTCGATAACAAACTAATAAATAATATCACTGGAAAAAAACACTATTATTACTTCGCACATATTATTATACTGACAATTTTTACATTACCTTTTTTTTTTTTCCATTTTGAGAAGGATTTTTTTTCTTATTAATATATATGTTGTGGTGTGAAGAGTGCTTTTGTGCAATCCATATTGTTTGGCAAACAAGATTGGGGCATCTCTCATTTATGACAAGTAATAAGTTACTTGCCTTTTCTTATGAAGGAACTATAAGCCTGTGTGGATATGCTTAAAAAAAAAAGTATTTTTGAGTAGCATTTTATTTAGTAGAGATTTTTTTAAAAAAATCAATCAGTTCTGCATTTGGATGTAGTAGTAAAAAGTGTTTTAAAAAGTATTTTTATTTGAAGCTACTTTGAATAGCTTCTAAAAAAACCCATTTTTTCGGATTCTTTTTTTTTTTTTTTTTAAATCCATCCAAACACAATATTTTTACTCTAAAGTGTTTTTTTCAAAAAATAAGTACTCCTCTTCTAAAAACAGCACATCCAAACAGGCTCTATATTGACCTCGGGAAATAGCTACTCTTTTTTTTTTCTTGGAAAATTAATACTATGGTTACTTTATTAACTATAAATTATAGATATCATTGGTGTTGTAACCTAGTCGTAGGAATTTGAACTTGGCACTATTGAGTTACTGAGTTTGATTCCTCTTATTCTCTTTCCCCTTTCCAATTTGGGTAAGTGTGTGTGTGTGTGTGTGTGTGATGTTTCGGCTAACATTTATAAGTTGTCGCGAATTGATTGTATCAATAAAAGGAAAAAAAAAACTATAAATTATAGGCAGGAGTGAGCTATAAGCTACAGAGTGTGAATGTATTAAACAATATGAAAAATTCGACAGCAATTCTCTCTATGTATTTTCTAGTTCTTGTGGTTTATCAGAATTCGTTTCTTGTAAATAATGTTATGTTCTTCTCATTATATAGCTGTCACAACTCACAAGAGTGTAATGAACTTTTTTTTTTCCCCCTTTTATATATATGCACACATACTAGCACCTCACACATGTACACTATCAGAATTCGTTTTTTGTAAATATTGTTTTGTTATTCTCATTATATAGCTATCACAGCCTATGATGCACGGACACGCCTAAAAATGATTCGATGCAGTGTCGGACACGTGTCGGACACGGACACGGCTCCGACACGGCCCCGACACGTGTCCGACACGGCAAAAACGTGTCCGAAAATTAAAAAAAAAAAGAAAAAAATCCGACACGGTGTCGGACACGGCTGAAGGACGTGTCCGACACGGCTAGGACACGGCTGGGGCTTTTTTGATATATTACAAAGTTTAAATGAGGTCTTTTTTTAAATTTTAAAAATTTAGTGAAAATGCTGAAAATAACAAATAATTTTTTTAATCTTTAAATCTTATAACCCAATTAAGAGGTGTTTATTTTAATGATGAATATTATTATTTATCTTTCACATATTTTTATTTAATAAATTATAAATAGATAATATAATATAAAATATTTTTTAATAACCGTGTCAGAGCCGTGTCGTGTCCTAAAATTTTGAGATTTTCCGTGTCGCCGTGTCCGTGTCGTGTCGTATCCGTGTCCCCGTGTCCGTGTCCGTGCATCATAGATCACAGCTCACTAGAGTGTAATAAACTTATTTTTTTCTTTCATGTATATGCACACACGTGTGCACTACCAGAATTCGAACCCCCGATGATATTTTTCAAACCTCTAACAACGAGATACATGTTTAATAGGTCAAAGCAGTGAGCCACAAGAGTGTAATGATGTTCTAGTACAATATTATTTACTATAAATCGCAGGACTAATTGTACCCCTTTGTATTTTACAAGAAAGGCTCGTGCTCTATTAACTCCTTCAAAGGTGAAATTAAATGGTGGATTAATTTGAGTGAAGTATTACATTGTGAAACTTTGTTTCTCAATCGCCAGCTAGTAAATTTGTTATTGTTGCACCATACAATGCAATAGATTGCGTATTTTATGTTAATTTGGTCAAAATATCAAATGTGAGCTATGAATTATCCTAGCAATGGACCATTCAAATGAAGTTGAAATCATGGGCGGAGTTAGAAATTTTTGTTTGGGAGAGAGCTGGAGCAAAATCAAATTTTTATTATTTGCGGGAGGGCAAATTTAATTTTTTTAAAAATATATATAAAATTTAAATTTGCACTAAAGTGAGGATCATTGCACCCTCCAACCCCTGGCTCCACGAGTGATTGGAATAAGTATTAAAAGAATATCTATACCCTTAATATGCACATTTCATGTAAAATATTAAAATATTAAAATCAAAACACAAAATAGATGACAAATAGGATTCCACCCTCCCTTTCCCCAACCGCCCCAAAAAAGTAAATAAGTAAATTAGATTTCTCAAGTAACGCCCTCAAAAATTAAAATTAGTAATTTACCCTCGTAAAATCTATTAAATAGTTACATTTGCCCTGATACCATTTCCACTCAAAAACTCTTACCTTCCTAAAAAATCATCCATTATCTAAAGTTAGCAATTTAACCCACAAGAGTAATTTAAAAAAAAAAAAAAATTAACCCACAAGAGTAATTTATTTATTTATTTTTTGATACAACACAAGAGTAATTTATTAGTTGAACTTCTTCCCAATAATATATTTTTGGTTAAAAAAAATTTACCAAACCTTTCTTTGTATGAGCGCAATGTTTTTTTTTTTAATGGTAAAAATCATTCTTTCATTTTATTGTTGTCCATATCTATCTATTTAAGAATGAATTTTGGGCCTAATTGCACTTGAACAATTCTTATGCGGGTCTTTGATTGAACCCAACAAATCACATGACAAATGCAATATACTTGTCAAGTGATTGATTACTCTCCCTAAATTATCGATTATTTACAAGACAATTATAAAACACTCATCACGTAATTAATATTGATTCAACGTTTGGGCTAAATTTTTTTGTTTCACTCTACTTTCAAATCAAAGTATTTTGAGAGTTCGAAGTTAAGAAATTTTTAAACTTGCTAGGAAGTTCAACATAATTAAGAAAAGGTGAAATTTCTGCCTACAGAAGCAATAATAGATTACAGAAGAAAACATTTTGATCAATCATAATAAATGAAAAACGAATACATAATCACGCTTTAGTTTTTTTTTTATTTTTTAAATCATACGTATACACACTATCTACACACATTGTCAGGATTCGAACCATATGACCATATCAAATTATTAGATGCACACCATATATTCCATCGTAATATCATAATTTTAGCCGAAGATTTTTTTTTTTTAAAAAAAACTTAATTTTGTGAATATATATTGTATTAAATACAATATTTACGAATCATAACATGCTAAGGATGAAAATTGTCTCAAAATATTCGATATTCGACTTAAAATTGATCATGAAGCCTCTTTTGATCTTGAATGATAAGTATGTCCGACCAAATTTGAATATTTTTTTATCGTTCAATAAAATTTGAAACTCGAGTCTAACTTGACGAGTATGGCTCAATTAAAACTTATTTGCATTTGGCTTGTTTAATAATCAAGTAAGATTTCGAATTTAATTTAAAATTGAATTCGACGCGATTCGTTACAATCATATCCGGCCTCAGCCCGACGGTCAAGGGAGGGGGGCCATGACACCAACTTTAGGTCAACAGGCCCACAATAGGCAGCCACCGCTTGAAAGGACGAAAAGCCCAATATAAAAGTCTCTTTAAATAATTAATTAAAGATGAAGAACCAAAAAAGGTAAAATTGTAAAACAAAAATTAATCTTTCTTTTTTTGGGCTCATAACAATATATAATTTGAAAAGAAAGATTAAGTGAAGCGAGGTGAAAATACACTGAATGATCCATGGCGTTGTCGAGGCTCCGGCATCCGGTGATCTACCGAGCTCCGTCGCTCCTCAGGGCTCGGTTTCTATCCTCGTCAATGCATTCATCCCTCAATCGGTAACTCCTTTTATGAATTTGGAGCAAATTAATCTCGTTATTTTGGATGATTTTGTGAACTTTAATGATCTGATTTGGGAAGAAACGATTTTGGAAGAGATTGAGTGGTTGGTGGAGTAGTCAAATGCTGGCGGCGTTGGGAATTGAAACAAAATGTGGAAATGAAATATTGTTTTGTAGGGGATGTACTTGCATTTCTTGTTGTTGTAGAATCTTAGCATGCGATAATGGGTGCAATTGAACGGAGCATGGCTGCGAGTATTTGAGTGATTTATAGTTTATGTTGAAGAAATCATACTATTTTCTGTAATTTTTTTTGGTCAAGATTGTCAGTAATTTTTTGATTGTTGAAGAACAAGTTAGCTTAGAAATTTTCCTGTTAGAATGGGACTTTCAAATTATTTTTGAAGATTGTGATAATTGGTTGTGCTTATGAGGCCTTTTCGGTCTTACATTTTCAGCCTGCTCTTTTACTTTTGAATTAAGATAGATAGCAGAAATGTGCATTACTGCAGGCTATAAACATATGCTTCTAGGACATCTTATGGTATAGCACGTCTTTTCACTTTCAGATGCTTCATATATGCAAATTTTGGCGATCAATTACCTCTATGTTCTCTCTGAAATATCAGTCATTTGGGATCAGTTTTGCTTTCTTGTTTGGCCTCTTATTGTGACAAAAACTGTGCTGCAGTTCCAGGGGACTAAACTCAAGTGCGGAATCTTCATTAAGGTTTGCATCTATAGAATCATTTTTTTCCCCCTTTCCATCTTGCTTGGGCTATCTAATTATTGACAATTATTAGTTCCCATTTGTAACGTACTAATTGACATTTTGCCTTTTTAATACCTTTAATGATTGTCCCAATCTTTACATTTTACTGCTGACTTTCCTGAATTCATATTGTTTATATATCCAACTTGACACTAAGTATAAGATAATCCACTTAGGATTTAGTTTAGCTTTCACTACTGATGGTCCTGAGTTCACATTGGTTGTATATTGTCATGTTGGATTCTATACTGTGTAGAAGATAAACTACTGCATCTAAATTCCAAGCCAATTCTCAATGGAGTGCAACCTTTTTTAGTTGCTACTTATGGCGGACCACTTAGTAGGCTTCTGTTCTATATCTTTTCCAATATTATGGGACTATGTTTCTGTAACTGCTTAGTTGGATATATGTTTTGTGGCTGTGATGATAATAGCAATTCAACACAGCCTTCTGATGGAATTCTTGTCTTGTATAACTTGCACGGAGGGGCTTTAGCTTTAGTGTCGGTTTGCCCTGTGGTAGATGTAATTGATCCAAATCTGCCTCATGAACTACAAGAATGAACTAATCACAGCACCCAATTTTTCCAATCAGAATTTCTTCTACATTCTTTTCTCTTTCAATACATCCCTGGACAACTGAGTCGTAAGACAGAGTGGTCAATTTGCATCACAAGCTTTGTACAACTTTTTATCCTACTATAGCAAATATATTTAACACTGCTGTTGTAGTATACCTTACTTGTAGTCCTAAACTGGTTATCCACACTGTATTCTTACCTCCTTGCCTTGTATAGAAAAAGTAAAATTTACAGTTCAGAAGGATTTGTTTGAGATTATCATTGATCAAATTAAACATGTAGATCCATTGTTTTATCTTTTGATTAACTTATAATGAAATTCAGCAGGCCAGCATCTTTTCCGTTGGTCAACGGCGTTCATGATAATTCTTCTCAGATTAAGGTTGGTGGTGACTACTGTATTGATGATTTGTTTTTTAACGATCGCATTCTTTTTCTACATCTAATTATGTTGGTTTTACAGTTTCAAATTGGCTCTCCGCTACTATTCATCTGCAGGTACAACTCTTTTCACTCTACGTAAAACTGTTCTCCAAATTTGTGGCTTCATCCGTTTAATAGTTGTCCTACTATCTTTCTATCATACCATATCTTTATGCCTATTTTTCAGGGTCAATTTTGAAAAATAGTACTTCAAATATTTACCCTCCTTGCAAAAGTTTGCTTGTTGAAGATTTTTTAGCAACTTTGAGCTTCTAAAATGAGTAGAAATAGCTGTGATAGTCTTAACTCAAATGGGACAGGCATAGTTTCTTCTGTATGTGCTCTTGAAATTGTACGCAGGAGTGCTGCTCCTTATTTGTCAAGGAAGATCATTACAGTTGGTTGAACTCATTTGTTCGATTTTGGCATCTAAGTGTGGAGTTAATTTCAATCCAGAGACTACTTCTGTAAGACTTGGAAACCAAAATACAGGAGGTTAGAGAGAAAGATGGTGGGCCTGTAATGCTTCCTGTATTCATAAATCTGAAAATTCATGGTGCAGAGAGATAAATAACCTTACCTTGGTCAGCTTCCTAAATTTCAAGAGAGTTCTAGAAGCCTTTTGACAAAGAAACTGTAGGAGAGAAGTCTATGTACTATGTAGTATCAAAACCATTGACTTCACTCTCCTGAGTTTCTGCTTTATATTAACATATGTAAGAGCTGCTTCTTGGATTTCCCTGTGGAAATGTGTTTTTCTTGGGAGATGTGATTTCAAATGCTCTTTTGCTGAGTTCTTGTAACTTCTTGTTTTTTCTCTTTCATTGTATGGATTTGTTTTTTATTCTTGGGTTTTAATATATTTACCTTACCCAAAAAAACACATGCAAGTAATCAACCTTAAAGCTGTGGAATTGCTATTCTGAAAACGTGGATGAAAACATGTTGATTTATTGCTGACGTTCTATTTGACTTAATTGCTTGTTGTCTAATTTTGATATTATCGCAGAGCTTCCTGAGCATACAGTGCTTCAAATGCCAGCATTGTCACCTACAATGGTAACATTACTATAAGGGGCGCACAAATGGAAACAATTTTAGCTTCATCATTTAGAACCTTATTTGCTTGTCTATTTCTTACAGAGTCAAGGGAACATTGCGAAGTGGAGGAAGAAGGAGGGAGATAAGGTCAGTTTTTCACTATTAGGATTTTGATGACTTGAAAGTTTGACGGATTTACTGCTGAGTTTAGATGAGATATCTTAGTAGATATAAGTTTATATGACCTTTTTTCTGCTTCCGGATCTGACAGATTGAAGTGGGGGATGTCATATGTGAAATAGAGACAGACAAAGCTACCCTGGAGTTTGAATGTCTTGAAGAAGGGTAATATTCACAATTTCAATCTTTGTAACATTAATAGGCTGCCAATTCCCTCCAAAAGAGCATCAATTATTAGATTTAAATTTGGCCAAGTATATTATTCTAAAAGTTTTCTTGCATCAACTAGCAACAATTTGTCTATAGCCTTGACGAGTGAGCACTTATATGTTTAACGTGGATCTATGTTGTACATCAAAAAGTCCATTGTACATCCTTTTATGCTATTACAGGGCACATATTATTGTGCCCTACTCATTCATATCCTTGTTTTGGGTGTATCGTTTTGTCCCTACTCATTCAAATCCGTGTTTTGGGTTTATCATTTTGTGTGTTGTCTAGCTGTACTTGCCTTTTGGGTTGGTTTCCATATAGTTAAGTGTTCATCTGTTTCTTAGCGTGCATGCATTTATTTTAGTTATGTTTACATAATATGCAGGTTTCTGGCAAAGATACTGGTGCCGGAAGGTTCTAAAGATGTGCCTGTGGGACAGCCTATAGCAATCACAGTATGTGCCCTGGACTTCTGCGATTGCTCTTTCTTCTCTAAGTTCCCTTTATTCTATGCAGAATGGAGACAAGGCTCTTTAAAATGCTAAATGTGTCATCACAGTACTTGGTTCTCTTTTGAATACTGCAATTAAGAATATTAGGACTCAACTGAAATAAACAAAGCCTTATCCCCTCGTACTTGCAGTGATCCTGGATCCTTTTCTTCCACTCCACACTATCGAGGGTTATCTCTAAAATTAATCGTAAAGCTTAAATCCTTTTCTGATAACCTTAATCCATGTGATAAGATTATTTTTGTGCTTTACTGCCAAGCTTTTGCTGGTGAAGATTCTTTTTGGAGAACAGTCTTCCCAATTAGACATCTGCTATTGCTGTTTTTCTCTTCAGAGATTGTATCAGATTGATGTTATCAGCATCATCTGTTATGATGCAGAAACTGATTTTATCTGGTTAACTAGGTCGAGGATCTAGATGATATAGCCAATATTCCTGCAACTGTTAGTGGGTCGGAAGCCAAAGATAAAACATCCAGTGAACAGACTATGATCAGTGGAGACAGTGAACAGGGATCGAGCTCTGTGAATATTAGCACATCTGATCTTCCCCCCCACATTGTTCTTGAAATGCCAGCACTATCACCAACTATGGTAAGAACAGCTCATGTTGCCGAGGTTGCATGCTGTAATACTATTTTTCGATCTATAGTTCACTGCTGAAGAGTGTTCCTTCCCCTCCTTTTCGATTTTGATCCACAGAACCAGGGTAATATTGCAAAATGGAGGAAAAAAGAAGGCGATAAGGTCATACAATTATTTTGTCAACAACATAGATTTTAAATGTTCACTACTTTTAGTGTTTGATGGCATACTTTTTTCTCTGTTTGTTGCAGATCGAGGTTGGTGATGTTCTTTGTGAAATTGAAACAGACAAAGCAACTCTTGAATTTGAAAGTCTTGAAGAAGGGTAATAAAAGAATTTTCAGTATTAGTAGTTGAGTTCTTGAGAGTTTGGGATCCTTAAAACCTTTTCTACTGTTCCATGTAAACTTCTGATTGCCCATATTATCCCCCCGACAAAGTATCAATATGACACCCTGAAACTATACAATTGAAACTGAAAAAATTTTAATCTACTATGTTCTTTGTTCTTCCCTGAAGTTATGGGTCTTGAGTTGTCTGATGAGGTGGTCATTTGCTGCTAAATATTTGCCAACAAGTCGTGTGTGTGGTGTGTTTGTCTGTGGGGGTTCTTGTGGTAAATTTTTTCCGTTATCAGGATAGGATAGCTTTATAATTCTTCATTATCATAACAGTTTGCATGAGTACCGGAAGTCCTACTTCAAAGATTCATGTAATTTAATATAGTTTGGCTTGTTCAATCCAGGTTCTT
>JAOWBU010000170.1:0-50000 GCA_026212405.1 Petrea volubilis | reverse complement strand
TTTATTTATTTTTATTATAGCAACACAATATATTTAAACAAACAAACTGAAATAGAAATCAAGCTATTGAATGATGGGGGGATTATTTTGTCTAAGAACCATGCAGAGTACGGGATCCAATGCTAGTGCATGAATATACAATGGAAGACTCAAACTGAATTTATTATTTGCCGTAGAAACACGAACCACTATCCCTGAAAATTCAGAACCAAATTCAACACTCATTATTTGATGTAAAAACCACAAACTATATTTTGGATAGGTCTTATCCGAACCCGCTTTGATCGTATGCTAAATCAATCCCATTGCAAATGTTATTCCAATTGTATGTAATTGGTCATCTGTCCTTATATATACACCAATAGCACGATAAGGATAAATCACTCACAACATAAGTAGTTCTGATCGGTAAAATTTCCCCTATATATCCAAAAGATCTGGCAACTGGGATCAATCATATATGCTTCAAGACAACAAAGAGATCAACTAAATTGAAGCCGCCAGACTCGAAGAAGTGCGAAAATTCCTCGTTTTTCGCCAAAGTCTCAGACAATTTTTCAATGGCAACATCTCCAAAGTGTTTTACGAAAATTCCTCCCATTGCAGATCTCACCCGCATAATCATGCTATGCGCATCCACAAATCCAGAAGGGGAATTTGTTAACACAAGCGTCTCAATGTTAAAATATCCGTTCTTTTCTACTACTTTTCTCATCTCTGCAGCCGTCGGAAAATAGATGGGCAGGTTGAACGCATCGATTTTAGCTTTATCAACAATTCCCTAGAGCAAAAGAAAGCATATCGTTATGATCAATTTCATATGCAAAACACATAGTTATGTTAAGAAATAAAGCCATTTGGAGAATCCTGACTAGTCTCATTCACTACTCGAAACCCATACACGGACGGAAAGACGCTGATACTTCTACTAATACCGAGCTGAAAGAGCACTGGATAGAGATTATAAGGTCTCATTCCTGCTTCAACCGAAGATGGGAAGCTGGCATCAGCGTATTACTCATGCTATATGATTGGAGTGTATTTAGGGGAGAATGACCCATTACGTTTATCAGGTGCGACTAAATTGGATTCGGGCAAAAATTTTCCAATGTAAAAGTGATCATATATATATATATAAAGAAAAAAAGGATCAATTTTGCGACGGTTGTGTTACTGACCTCTCTAGACATATCCATAAGGGCGGATCCAACAAAATTGAAGATCACAGATTGTGGATGGCACCCTCCTTCAGGAATTCCAGGCACGTTTAGAACCATCAGCCCTCCTCCCACAAGCTCTTCTGCTCTTGCACTTAAAAAAACTCCCATATCTTTCTCAAACTGATCTGCGTACGCATTCACCACTTGTCGGGGCGAGCCCGAATAGTGAATTTTCCCCTCATTCCAGGCCGGTGATTTACTGTCAGACACCACTTCCGGCACCTTGGAAAGCCAATGGAGAGCATGCGACGAATGTGCCAGGCTGACTGAAGCGCGTGGGAAAAGGCGCCCGTAGAATGAACCAGGTACACCGGCGGCATAGTATGATTGCTCTTGATCAGTTGGGAGGGAGGCAAAGAGAGTGTTGAAATCATTCCCAGTGTGATCATTGAAATATACCTGGAATTCGATGTCCTTCGTTTTTATGCCCTGCATAGAGCACTTTTTTACAACTGTTTCAATCAAATCTTGCAAAGTATAGAAAGTGCTCGGCCCAACCGAGCACCCCAAATCCACTATGCGAAACGTGGTTGAGATCGACAGGAGCAATTTTGTGTCGAGTTTCTCAATAATCGCCTCTCGGATCATTCCCTTGGCAAAATCAGAAGCTTGTTTCTACAAAATTCATATAATATTCATTATTTATGTGAAAAATATACTCGTTGCCTTCTTCAGTCTAATTACTCAGATATTCAGATTTAGTGGAAGGTTTTTGAGCTTAAATATTCTCTCTATTAACTTACTTAGTCACTTATGGTAAAATTATGGAATTTAATCAAGAATTCAGGAAAAGAATAACAAGCAATATCAAAAGGTTAAAATCAGGGACAGGCCGACAATCCCCCAAAGTCCACATATATATATATATGTATATATATAGAAATTTGCTAGTTTTATATGGAAATTTGATTTCACCTTCTCAAATAAAAATCTATAGCTCCGTTATCAAAAGGTTAAAATCAGGGACAGGCCATCAATTCCCCTACCCCCCCCCCCCCCCTCCCACCTTCAAAGTTTATATCAAACTAAAACAAAGAATTTAAATTCTAGTCCTCAAATCATAAAAATACTTTTAAAATTTTATAGATTTGATTTGGGTTTTCCAAACAAAAATTTCTAACTTCGTCCCATAAACTTCAAAAAATCACAAAAACAAGACACAATTAATACCTGAAATTGGGAGTTCTTGGTGTAGCTGTCAGGGCCTTCTCCACCGCTCATCGGAAATGATTCCGCCATGCTTTTCTTGTTCAGCAAAAAAATTCGTGTAGACTGTAAAAAATAATACCATCTTTCAGTGATAAGCTTTTGTAGGCTACTATGCTAGAAATTAATAAAATAAGTCCAATTTGTCCTTCCTAACGAAGTCAAAAGACACCTTTACCAACATTTTGTCAAATTATAAGAACATCTAGAATGTGTCTTTATTCAACTGGTGGCCTATAGTCTTTCGTCATTTGTTAATTCACCAAAAAACCGGATTAGTTTACTAACCATATTACTATAAAAGCATATAATATGCTTAGGAAAAGTCAGATAATCAAACAAATCCAAATTTCTCAAATTGTTTTGTTACTTAAAAGAAAAAAATGAGGAAATTTATTTGATTTAGTCGGATTGTTTACGTGGGACACCTCACTCCGAACAAAGGTATAATTCGAGAAAGATTGTCCAATATTCGTCCAAAGGTCTGAGGTTATATGCTTAGGAAAAGTCAGATAATCAAACAAATCCAAATTTCTCAAATTGTTTTGTTACTTAAAAGAAAAAAATGAGGAAATTTATTTGATTTAGTCGGATTGTTTACGTGGGACACCTCACTCCGAACAAAGGTATAATTCGAGAAAGATTGTCCAATATTCGTCCAAAGGTCTGAGGAAAGGGTATATGACGATATTCCTCGGCACGTATCGTAGATGCGCCGGGTATAACCATTTTCAGAGACGGTTATGTTTGAGACCACTTCGAGGATGATGGGGACCACCCGAGAAGGGTGGGGACCCTTATCTAAGAGTCCGCCGTTGGAGTTCGTGTAGATACTTGTTGAGAGCCGGAGCGCACTGTGTTGGGACTTGCGCAAGTGCACGCAGTCGTACAAGTAATACAAAGTGAGTAGAGTGTCGAATCCCACAGGAATTGTGATTTGGCCCGTGAAAATGACTCGTGTTGGTTTAGCTAAATGGATCAAATTGGGTAGTGATTTTGTATTACTAAAAGAAACCTAAGTTCTTAATAAAAACAACTTGCGAAGAACAATAATAACAACTAATCAAAATGGGAAATGCCAGTGCAAGGTGGTTTCATTCACCTAATTCGCTATTCTAATCCAATCCCAAAGTTAAGTGGTTTCGTAGTTGTGTGAAGTCTAGGAATAAATATATCCACAATCTCTTTCGAGCATTGCGAAGTTAATTCCTACAAACCCTTCTAAGCCTAGGACTAACCAATTCTCATTCAATTAATCCCAGCTTTAGAAATTATTTGTACGAATTTTAATCACTGTCTTAAGGCTCAATCAATGTTAAATTCATTCTCATGCAATTTTAACACCATTTGATCTCGTCTAACTAGAGCTACAATCACGAATCGTCTCTCGACCTTATCACGATTCTCAAATTCGCTAATTAGGGGTGATCAAACCCTAACCACGTATTAAATCATTAAACAAGAATCACACAACAAAAAAACATACGAAACAGATTCAAACTCACAGGATTTTTCATAGAATAGCAAATAAGATGAACTACACCATCCTTACACTTAATTAAAATGAGTTCATAATGGAACTAAAAATAAGAACAAAATCTGGAAAAGAATTCCTGAAAAGAGAAGAATTAAACTTATTTGCTGGAAATTTCAGACGAAAACTCCTCTTGTTCAGTTGTTCTTCCCTTAGCTCTTGATTTCTCCCTTCTCCCCTTCTCCACAAAATCCCCAAAAAGATAAAAATCGAACCCAAGAAGATAAAAAAAAATGAAAACAAAAATTCATCCTCCCCAAAAGCATCCAAGAGTTCTAATCTATCCAGCTAAAAAAAAAACGTCTCCCCTTAGTTTCCGCTTGAATCTGGACTCAAAAGTGGTAGAGAAACGCCTAGCAAATCTTTTTAAATCAGCACCTCAGTCAAATCTTTCATTGTGGTTAGCCACGGTCAGACCATGGCTAAACCATGTCCATTATGGTTTGTCACGACCGGGCTGTGCCTAATGGCCATGATTTAGCCACGGTCAGACCGTGGCTAATACATATCGGTGGCCTTATTAGCCTGGTAATTTTACATTGAAATATTATAAATTAACAATAACACTTATACGTTGAATTATTAATAAAACTATAATATAAGTTATAACAATTGATTAATTATAAACTTTCAAAATAAGATAATTAACTCGTATATATAAACAATTGACCATAAATGTTGAAATGAACTGATTATGAGTATACTTATACACTTATATATGTAGTATAATCCAACATATTGTGATATCATAATAAAATGGTAAATTAAATGTAAATAAATAATTATGAAAGTTAAGTTGTGTATTAACTCAATAGAACAGTATAATATCGTCAAATAATTGAAATGATAATTCGTCATTCGAATTTATATTGATCAGCATGTACACAATCATAACATTCAATTATATATCAATTTAAAAGATTTATTTGAGTACTAATAGAAAATTAAATGTGGGTTATTATTTGTTACATATAATACAACACTTAAAAAAACAAATTAACATGTTTCTTTTCAAAGAACACATTAAATCGAACATGAATAAAATAATTAAATAGTAGCATAATTGAATAGATACGGATTAGCCCGGGCCTGATCGTGGCTAAACATAAATTTTCCACTTGGTCGTGGCTAAATCAAATATATATATATACACACACACACACACACACACACAGTCTGGCAGTGGCTAATTCGTGGCCATTAGCCACGGCCTAGCAACAGGTAGGTCGTCGCTAAATCTTCTTTGTAATAAGAATAATAAAATAAAATATACTATATTTTAGTCATAGATTAGCCACCACTACTAGAAAATTTTAATTTAGTAGCCACAGATATAAAAAGAAATTAGCCACGAAATAGCCACGGATTAGCCACGGCTTGACCGTGGTTAATTTGTGGCTAAAATGTTACATATTTTATTTTATTATTTTTTTAAAAGAAGATTTAGCCATAGATTAGCCACGGCTATATATATATATATATATATATATATTGATTTAGCTACAGCCTGGTCGTGGCTAATCCATGGAGAATTTATGGCAGGCCACGGCTAATACGTGTCTATTCAATTATGTTAATATTTAATTATTTTATTCATGCTCGATTTAATATGTTCTTTAAAGAGAAACGTGTTAATCTATTTTCTTAAGTGTTTTATTATATGTAACAAATAATAACCCCAATTTAATTTCCTATTATTATTCAAATAAATCTTTTAAATCGATACATAATTGAATTTTACAATTGTGTACATGCTGATCAATATCAATTCCATTGACAAATGATCGTTTCAATTATTTGATGATATTATAATGTTCTATTGAGTTAATATATAACTTAACTTTCATAATTATTTCTTTAGATTTAATTTACCATTTATTATAATATCACAATATGTTGGATTATACTACATATATAAGTGTATAAGTATACTCCTAATCAGTCCATTTCAACGTTTATTATCAATTGTTTATATATATGAGTTAATTATCTGATTTTGAAAGTTTATAATTGACCAATTGTCATATCTTATATTATAGTTTTATCAATAATTCAACAACGTATAATTACTATTGATAATTTACAATATTTCAGTGTAAAATAACTAGGCTACAAGGCCACCAATCTGTATTAGCCACAGTCTAACCGTGGCCAGAGTGGTTAGCCACGGTCAGTTAACCATTTTTTTTTAACGAATTAGGCCTTGGCTAATGGACACGGATTAGCCACCGATTAATTACAGCTTGGCCGTGGCTGGCATTTGCCAGAATTCAGTGGCCAAATTGGCCATGGGCTGACCGTAGCTAATGTTCGTGACTAGAAATTCGTGGCACTAATCCGTGGCTAAGTAAGGTCGTGGCTAAAATTAGGCACGCCACTTTTAGCCACGAATAAAATCCGTGGTTAATTTTCTTGGTCATAGATTTTTGCCAAAATCAGTGGCTAAATCTGTTTTTTCTAGTAGTGCATGGAAAGGCCATGACTAATCCGTGGCTAATTTTTTTTTCATATCCGTGGCTAAAATCCATGGCTAAATGTAATTTTTCTAGTAGTGTTTACCCACTTAATTTATTATTCGCTTGCAAAATTTTAGGCATATGACTATACAATGGCCCGAGATCTGTTTGATAGATTTATTTGATATAGATCGCACGTAGAAAGATATGATACGTTTTCCTTTCTTTTATTTCTTTTTTTAATAAATTTGGAAAGACAATCTTACCATTTTTTTTTATAAATAATAACATCTTTTAAATCCATTTTACCAATTGACTTTAACATAAATACTCAAATTTTGAATAATTGCAGGTTTTTTAAATTTTAAATGATTGTAGATTTTGTAAGAAAGTATCTAAATAATAATGTTTTTAATATAAGTTCATCGAACAAAAAATATATATTCACTGTATTAATTGATATTCAATATTTATCTTAATATATACAAATTTTAGATAACACAAAGTTGAAAATATTTTTGATTATCAAAAATTGAATGTTGACAATATTATGACTTATAAAAATAATTTTACTAATTTAAATTAAATCAATTAAATAAATCATATCAAAAGGTGGATGATAGTTTTAAAAGTGAGACAATGGATAATTATGTTCATGACTGAAATGGTGTTATAAATTTTGAGGATGGATATGGGAAACACTTAAAAAATTGGAGAATAATAAAGTATTTTTCTGTTTAATCCAACATAGTAAATCTACACAACCCAACAATAAGCTAGTAAAAGTATGGGATATCTTGAATGCACAAATAAGTTAACAAACACTAAATAACTAAGGATTTGATATAGTTTTTTCATTAACAATCTATATTTAATGGATCATGTCCAATTATATCGAAAGTAACAAACGTGTCCTAAAGCTATGAAAAGTTTTATTGTTCCAGGTAAGAACTTGAAACAGTTTTGGTTTCCGTGGTGCTTGTTTCTATTCACATGTGTACTTTTCTAGCTCCTAATTAAGGAGAAACATTTCATAATTCATAGTTAATGCCATTATCAGGAGTCATTTTGGTTAATCCTTGAGCTCTTGTTTTTGGTGATGTAGGGTTGAGTTTCTTTTATACAAGCTGCTCTTCTCGAGTCTGTCTCAAAGTTCTTATACATACAAAAAGTTTTGAGTTAAAAAAAACAAATATAACTCTTGATTAAATTTCAATCTAATAAAAGTAATATCCAATAGAAAGAGCCTTGAATAAGTATGGTACATTGTGAATGGGAATACTTTGTTACCTCTGATTACTTAGTAGTACTTCAAATTATTAGCAGTACTTCTGATTACTTAGTAGTACTTCCAATATAAATGATTTTTAAAACCTTACTTTTGTATTCTATTGTCCGCCATAATCTCGAAATCGCCTTATACATTGTTGGACCTTTTGATTGGTCCATTGCTCTGTCAGAGATGTGTTTGGCATCCTCTTTAATCCGAGTATGGACTTACTTTCTTCTAATAATGAAAGGAATAATTTTTGTTTCAAGCGGCTATCCTCTACACTTTCATCCAAATTAGCATATTTCTGAAGGCTCACTAACTAATTTTCATTTCTGAGTTTCATTTTCAGTTCTCTCTTTCCAAGTTTAAGATAGGACACATTTGGTTAGTGACTGCACTCAAACAGACATTATCAAGATCTGCAAGTTTGGTTCTTTTATCAAGATCTTTGCCTTCTTTTAATTTTAATTTCTATTCAATAGCTCTATTTTGAAATTGGTCTCAAATGAAATCACACATTTATGTTATTATATTTTTTATGCTGCATTTGATTTTAAAGGAAACGACATATCTTTCTAGTGTTATTAAAGAAACCTATGCACGTGAAAATGACTTCCAAAGTGATATATATGTTTGAAGAGTTCAACATGCATGATTATTGATATACCTTATTAATTTGTTGCATTCAGTATAAATTTAATGAGTAGGTACTGCGTGCCCGACTGTTATTAAATATATAAATGAACTCGTGTTGGATCATGCTAGACAAATAGAAGTGAACCCGTGTTTGATTGTGGCAGATCAATATAAAATATACATATATATATATATATATATCACTTGATCTGTTCGAGCAAAATCGCCCCAGCCTATAGAATTATTAGGGATTGGGACCTAACTCAACTCCAAAACTATTATTTTTTTAATAACTTGCATACACTTAGAGAATTTCAAATCATGATTTACAAACTACAGTACAATGAGGTATTTGAGTTAAAGCGCTGCTGATCGACCATTGCTTATCTAGGCTTTATGATATGTAACATTTTATTCCGAAGAAGTATGATCCATTTGTAAGTGTGTTGGAGCTCAAACCGCAAAGACCCTCAGGGAGTTACATTGCTCCTGCATATTGGCAAAGTGTGCAGTGTGCAGCCTCACTGTTTTGTTGGGCCTTGGAAGAAAAGATGACGCTGTGGAGTAATTTGGATGACTAAAAGGAGTTGGACCTTGGAATTGTCTATACAGCCTAACAAATCATTTATCTCCTAATTCCACAATCCCAAGAAATCAAAATCGAATCAACAATGGACATCTCTCTCACTGTGATTTTCAGAAAACAAAACCCACAACAACAAAAAGAAATTAAATTAATTAGGAAAAGTTGTGCAAACCTGTATGTTGAATTATGAAGAAAAAGAAATATCGGGAAGGATGCATGAGAGTTTCTCTATCAGTACGGTTTTTTGTGACAATTTCTTTTACTTAAAATGTAAAATAGCCCCTTGTGGCAAGTGCAAATATATGGAATCCGACGATGAGAATATAATATTGGAAAACATATGTAGTGCAGGGTGCTCTTTGCAATGAAAGCAGCAAAATTACAGGTAAAGGAGAGAGAGATTCTTATGATGTGAACTAAATTATGTCAAAAATTTCATTGAACTCCAGGACAATAATCATTTTGCAGAAAATGCAATAAATAAAATCATTAATTTCAAGCACCCACAAAACTGAGCAAATTTTCCCAGAATTTGTGCAGAAAATCCATGCTACAATCATGCATCACAACTCAGCACAAAACTATCGTTCGCCTCACTCCATTCTAATAGAACTCAAACACTTGAAGAAGAAAAGTACAATATCCTAGGATTCAAATAAAGCTGGTGATCCAAGTGCAAAACAACATCAGAGAGTCCAATTTTTTGGAATGTTAGTGTTACAAAAAGTATTCATCCCAATATTTCAGAAATTACTATGACTGCTGTTGTTTCTTAAAACATCACAATCGTACCCAAGTACAAGATGACACTAATTAATGAATGAGAAGAATATTAATGGTGCAAGAACTCCTCATCTCCATCAAGGCTCCTCCTGAAACAGCTGTCGAAATTCATCCAAAAATGCATCCACATCCGAATCGCTCCAAGCGAACGACTCGTTTACTACTTGAAATGGATCCAAGCTTGTATAGTCCTTCCAGTTAAATGAAGCTTCATCAGGTTTCTCAAGAGGAGCCTGCACTTCCAAATGATCCTCGGACCCGAAACTTAATTTAGCAATTGTAGAGTCGATTGTGTCATCGCAATTGGAGTTTTCTTCGAGAAGAGGCAATTGATGATCGGACAACCCCATGCCCAACGACACATGAACTCCATCGGCCACATATTGCTCCCAATTGGCAAAATCATTAGATAGTTGCTCAAGAGGAGCCAGCTGCCCTTCAAAACCATCGGAGTTTACCCACTGATCATGATCAAATTTCTGCCTCTTGTGTTGATCACACGGAACATCTTCTTGGATTTCTTCGAAGGATCTTTTCTCGATAGAACTACCGCAATAAAATCCTTGTTTCTGATCACGGTTGTATTTATCTTTTGAGACTGTTCTTGTGATCTTGCAGATTACATAGTCTTCGTGTTGAATTTCAAAATTCAGAGAGACCCCAGAAAGCGAGTATTCATTCATGTTCCAATGATCGTGGTTGTCGCCTTCTTTTTTTGATTGAAACGTCAACATCCTCATGAAGCCAATCTCTTGTTCCGAGTCGTCATCATGTATCTTTTTACTGTTTTGACCTTTCCACGTGCCGCATCCGGCGGTTCTAGCAACCCGGCTCTTGCTCATGTGGATTTTCGACAGCTTCGTAAAAGTATATGTGACCATTTTCACAGTATTCTTACACTCCGTCGTTTCCCAAAAAGACTCGTCCACGTCGCGGAAAACATCATAAGGATGTGCGGCGTACACGTTTTTCTCCAATAAAAGATTATTAGGAGGCAATGGGAGTCCCATTGCCCTCCTCAACAAGTAGTGCTGAATGAGCTCTTGGTCTGTGGGAACAAAGCGATACCCCGGTGGGATCACGGCATTCATCTTGTACTCCTCTATTTTCTTGTTTTCTCTGTGTTCTTAATTTATTGATTCTTGATTTCAAGAATCTTGATTTCCGACTCTTGGTTAGACTCTCTGTTCCTTCTCTGTGTTCTTGATTTCAAGAATCTTGATTTCCGAATCTTGGTTAGACTCTGTGTTACTTCTCTGTCTTCTTGTACTGAATGATCCCGGCGTACAGCTCTGGTTGATTCAAGAATTTTGATTAAGAAAGATTAAGACACTCTGTTTTTGGATTTCGCTGACTCTCTCTTTCTCCCCTCCTAAGTTTTTGTATATGAGAAATCTTGATTACCGATTCTTGATTAAGATCCTATTGCTTCTAGTGAGATATATATATATATATATATATATAGAGAGAGAGAGAGAGAGAGAGAGAGGGGGAGAATTAGACTTACGCAACAAGAAAAAATCCGTACATTTTTAGATTTTTTTTGCCTCGCCAATTTTTTTATGGGGACGGAGGGCGATCTTATATAAATAACATATTTATTTATTTTATAGTTTTATATATGAAGTATTATATATATACACAATATGTATGTGTATATATAATATAGTACATATTCGATTTTTTTTTTCAAAAAAAGGGATAAATTTTCTCTTAGTAAATTTTAGCTATATGCAGTCTATGTTTGATTTTTATTGTGATTTTTACTGGTAAATAGAACTTAATCTTCTAAGTTAGACAATTATATTATGAAAATAATAATTTAAATATGATAAATTTAATGGCAATAATGGAAGTGATTTTGGCATGGTTAAATCAGTGAATTGTGGCAGTGATAGCATGAAAATCAGCAGATATTGAATCTTATATATGTACGCACTTATGTTTAATTTGGCTATTAACTAAAAATTTTACAAATATAACAAGAAGTAAAAAAAATAGTATAATTAACTTTTGATATTTGTTACTTTATCCAACACATATCTACTCATGAGATAAAAAATTAATTCAATCAAGCTCTATTATAAAATAGATGTAAAATGAATTTAACACCACCAAAGAGATCAAAAGTTGTTAATTTATAAGTTAATTTGGAGTTCTACTAATTAATACTATTGATATTTATCTTTAAATTTCAAACAGATATGACAAACATATTGTAAAATGGAGTTTTATTTGCCTATCACTATTTAAAATACATGTAAACGAATATATGTTTCAATTATTTATACAAATATATACAATATGAACGTAGTGCATGCGAGTTCTTACAATATGCATAATCGAGGTCCTTTCCGTATTATTATTTATTAATTTGAGCCTCTGACCTCACTATTTTTTTTCAGGTGTATTTTCTTTCCCCACTGTTTGATTGTATTGCTCTCTACTTTTGAACAACAGCCATTAATTTTTCCTAGTCTAAATGCTAGCTGAGCTCGAGTCGTTCTCTACTGATATTGTGAGCTCAAACTCGACAAACTTAGTTTTGAGAGCTTGAGTTTAAATCAAATGATGAAGCTCGAGCTTCGAGCTAGAGCTCAATTCATTAGCTCATTTAAAAGTTCGTGTTTGAGCTCGCTTGTGCTTATTTTTACAAATATATTGTTTTTTGAATATATTATTTTGTTTACCTCACCTTATTCTAATAAAATTTATGAACAATATAATATAATTATGGTGTCCTACATTGACATCATGAAAAAGCACTAATTATTTTATACAAATTTGTCATCAATATTATATTATTATTTATTGTTTAAGTATTTAAAAATATGAATATTAAAAGAAATAAAAAGCTTAGGAGAACACTCACGCTTGAGCTCGACTTCGGCTTATCAACAAACTTAAGTTGAAAATTATTGAGCTTGTGATAAGCTCAAGTCAAGCCGGCTCGCCAAATAAATGAGCCAACTCGACACATCTTACATTCATATTCCATTTTATGATAATCATTTCTATTTAGAAACTCAATCAAGCAAAAACTACATTTTTTTTTCTAAATAACATCATCCCACCGTTTTTTTAAGTAAGTAAACATCAATTCACATCCATAATTTCTAAGTCAATTACTTTTCTCATAACATATTAACCTTTAGAGATTCATCCTTAATTGTGGATGTAGATAATATTTTATACGCTTTTCTATATGGTGTACCTTTATTTTTAGTTGCACTATGATTAGGGAATGATGAATTTATTGCATGCACTTCTATTGGAAAGAGAAGCATCAATTTGAAAGGAGCAATTTTAATTTTATAACAAAAGTTTTAAATAATATACTATTCGTAGCACGCGGCACATGCTAATTTATATATATATATATCGATTGGGTGCAAATTAGGCGGATTTTAATTGCTGAATCCATTACCCGATTTAAAAGTGGTGGATTTCAACATTATCCAATAGTTGATACTATATAAAATTTTCAATCCACTATTTTGAACAGGATTGACTCGATTTGAGCAGGTGATACGACATGTCCAGGATTATGCACACCCCTAGCCATGGTGTCACCAAATTGGGATTCCCAAGCGGCGCTCGACCTGGATTTGAATGATTGTAGGCCGTGATTTGAAGTTGAATTGCCAATTTGATTGTTCATTTGCTTAACATAGGCTCAATATTAAGTTGTATTTATAAATATTAAGAGTAATTTAGTGAAATATTTTATAATTTTCAAATCTAGATAAATAAATTATATTTGTAATCTAACGTTAATCTAGTCACGTTATATAATCGAAAACTGCACGGTGCAAGGAGCAGTATGGATCCTATATATACTAGTAGTTAGCCTCGTGCCAAAGTACGAGAAATATACATGTGTATATATATATATATTCATAAATTTTTATTATTTAAAAAAATTGATAAAAATAAATTAACTTATTTGTAATATAAATAGATAAATAAATATATTAAACTAATCTATTTTATTTTGGATCCTGAATAAGTGGTGGTTTCTTTTGGATAAACATGAATAACAAAATGATTGTTTAAATTCATATAAAAAAAATGTATGATTTTCATACATAGCGAAATATAATTAAATAAGATTATCTACATATAGACGAGTTATAACATGCCAAGGCACGGGTCGCTTATTATACATGACGTGGCCGAATCCGCCCCTAGCCACATGTTCGCCCGCTCAGCTCAAACGGCGACTCCAGCTCAGCGTGAACCTCCAGCCTTGAGTCGCCACGTGTCGGGCCAAGTCCGATCAGGCTTCTGTCTCCTCGACATGTTATCCTCCTCGGGGCTATGACATCCATGACGAGCACCCCACTCTCTAGTGGTCCAGCTGTGAATCCGACCAGTTTCCGTTTTCTCGGAGTGGTCTCATTCCATCGTCGAAGTTGTAACCTCAACAACCATCTCTGAAAACAAGTGTACCCGACGCGCCCCCGGCGTGTGCCAAGGAATGTTCCAATAACGAGCCAAAAGACTGGGCCGGTCTAACCCTAGTCCAGCCCATCGGATTCCAATTATTATAAATAGTGTAACAACATTGTTCATTAGGATAAGCTCATCTTAATCCACTCTTACATCCATTATTGCCTTCCGATTGCCTGCTCGAATACTGACTTGAGCGTCGGAGGGTCTTCACCGGAGATACTTCCGGCTAGGCTCACGTGTGTTCCATCCTTGCAGAGCAGGACCCGACCAGCATTCATACTCCCATACTCGGACTTTAGGACCAGACTTGAACCTTTTTGCTCGGACAATACCTTTGCTCGAAGTGACGTGTTCCGCGAACCAAATCCGACCACATCATTTTTGGCGCTAAAGGAAGGGCAATGTTCAAGCAAGTGAGAAAATAGTAAGCATACGACGGACTGGAATGGAGACGGAGGCCACACAAACCACCCATCCTGTCCCGGAGCCTTCCAACGCTCCGCCCCAAACTGACCCGCAAGTCACTGAAGTAGCACCCACACCTCTCGTCGGGCAGAACCTCATCGTTCTGACGATAGGATCAGTTCAACGCGCTCTTGCGCGAAATCAGGCGGGGAAACCCAAACCCTGCCCCATCCGCCGCCGCAAAAGACCCTTATTCGCTGAGGGAGGAATTTCGCCCCCCGCGAGGTGCTCGGGCAACCGACGCCGAGCGGCAATGACACGCATGTGCGCGAATGGGCTCCCATCCCAAGGGAGCCCCGAAGAGAAAGACAACCTCCTCCTCCTCGTCTTGCTGAGGAAGTTGACGAGTCCTCCATAGGGGTCTCATCGGGTAACCCTGCTCAGAGTCACAGGGAACGCCTGGAGGAAATCTCCCACCAGGCCACAGAGATCCAGCGGAGGATCGACGAGGTCCGCCGCGGGGAGCGATCCCGGGATGACGTCGGGGAGCTTTCGCATCGGATGGAAGACCTCAACCGAAAGCTCGAGGAGGTGTCTTACTGTTCCGGACAGGGATCGGCGCAACGGTACTTTGCGCCCAATGAAACAGACCCCCTCTGCCATGACCTTCAGCAGGCCCGGGTGCCCCGAGGGGTCAGAATCCCAACCGACCTGCCCCGAGGGGTCAGAATCCCAAGTGATAAAGTTCGTCAACCATTTCCAAACGAAGAGTCTGGCTAAGTTGCCTCCGTCCCACCTACACAAGATCCAGCAGAGGGACAATGAGTCCTTGAGGGACTTCTTCAACCAGTTCAACACCGAGTTGCTGAAGGTGGAGAGTGTCCAAATGGACTTCCTCCTCGATGTAATTATGGGAGCAATACGGAATCAAGCGTGCTCGGACCACTTGCCTAGGTAAGCGTCTGGCCACAATGGAGAAGGTCATGTCCATCGCTCAGCAATGCATGAACATTGAGGATATGAGGTTCAAAAGGAGGCCGGATGCCGAGGAGAAGAAGGATCGCCGACGAGACAACGACCTCACCCCGTTGGTGATGTCGAGGAAGGAAATTTTCGCCACCATTAATGCCAGCGACCCTACAATCTTTCGGAGGCCGAGAAAGATCCAGGACAAAGACGGAGCCCCTCGAGGGGAAATAAATATTGTGCTTTTCATAAGCAAGTGGATAATCACGACACCGAGGGCTGCTACGCCCTCAAGAAAGAAATACAGCGCCTCATCGACACAGGATGCCCGGAGATCAAAAAGTACGTGAAGAAGAAAGGACAGGGTCACAAGGGTGAGGGCAGCCGCCGACACAACTCCCCGTCCTCCGCGGACGATGAATCTAGGTCACCGAAGAGGGATAGATCTCGCTCCCCTCGAAGAGACTACACACCCTCTGCTCGGGCCGACAAGCAACCCACCGTGCAAGACAACCTCCCGACCAGGGGGATGATCCACACCATTACAGGAGGGTCAAGTGGAGGAGACTCCAGGACTAGGAGGAGACATGTAGAAAGTCACCTCGACCAAGCCCGATACCGCATCGAGGAACGTTACTACCATGAGAGATTGCATGTCAACGCCATCTCAGAGGCAGGGTCGTCAGAGAAATTGCTCGAATTCTCTGATCGAGACCTTGTGCACATCCCTAAGACAGAAGGCCTCGAGGATGCGCCGGATTACCCAATGGTTATTAACGTGGATATGGCTAACTATTCCGGTGGCCAAGACCCTAATCGACAACAGGGAGTTCCGCCAACGTCTTTTTTGCCAGCACATTTGCAAAAATGGACTTGGGGGGGTACACACTCTCTCCCGTGCAGACCCCCCTCGTCGGGTTCGGGGCATCTGAGGTAGTTCCTCATGGAATGATCCAGCTCCCCACCTCGTGGGGGAAGCTCCGAGCATGCCCTTAATGCATCCTGGGGCGACATGCCCTTAACTTTGATGATCCAGTACCTGATAGTGGATGCCCCGTTCGCTTACAACATCATCCTGGGGCGACATGCCCTTAATGCATTTCGGGCAGTGGTGTCCACATATCATTTGAAAATGAAATTTCCAACCCCCACTGGGGTCGGACAGGTGACATGTTGGATTCTGGATGCTTTGAAATACTATACGGAATCCATCGAAGGGAAGAAGATTCCAGCACCCCGACCCGAAAACACAAAAGCCCCGCACATCGACATTCCCGAATCCTCCGAACTCGACCCGGCGAAGAGGAGGAGGATCGAGGAGGGAAAGATCACGCCCGCGGAAGAGTTCAAAATAGTCGAGCTCATCGAGGGAGACCCGACCAAGACCACGAGGGTCGGAACGAGCCTCGATTCGCATAGTGAAGTCATGTTGATCGACTTTCTCCGCTCTAACGTCGATGTCTTTGCTTGGAAGGCCTCGGATTTTCCAGGGATTGGCCCTGAAGTGATTGTCCATCGCCTCAACGTGGATCTTTCGGTCAGGCCAGTGAGGCAAAAGAAGAGGATATTTTGTGAAGAACGTAATTGGATCACAGACGAGGAAGTCAATAAACTGCTCGACGCTGGATACATCAGTTGAGATCCAGTACACCGAGTGGCTGTGCAACGTGGTCGTGGTGGCAAAAGGGGACGGTCGATGGCGGATGTGCAATGACTTCACCGACCTCAACAAAGCCTGCCCGAAAGACCACTAGCCCCCTTCCACGAATAGATCAGCTCGTCGACTCAACGGCGGGATGCGAGATGATGAGTATGATGGACGCCTTCCAAGGCTATTATCAAATCTACATGGCCGAGGACGACCGCAGAAGGACTATCGTTTGTCGTCTCGATGGGAACGTACTGCTTCCTCGTGATGCCCTTTGGACTAAAAAACGCCGGTGCTACATACTAGAGGCTGGTCAATCTTATGTTCAAGAAAGAGATCGGCAAGACCGTCGAGGTCTATGTCGACGACATGTTAGTACGTAGCGATAGGGAGTCCGATCACCTGGGGTACCTTGCTCGGACATTTGACATTTTGCGGAAGTATGGTCTGAAGCTCAATCCCAACAAGTGCACATTCGGGGTCCGTGGAAGGGAAGTTCCTCGGATACATAGTCAGCCATCGAGTGATCGAGGCCAATCCCTCAAAAATTCGAGCCATCCTCGACATCGAGCCTCCCAGGTCGGTGAAGAAGGTCCAAAGGTTGGTAGGGACGCATAGTTGTCCTCAACAGATTCATATCCCGCTCAGCCGATCGGAACCTCCCATTTTTTAAGGCATTCAGGGTGGCCCCCGATTGGAAATGGATCAAGGAATGTCAGCATGCGCTCCTCGAACTAAAGGCCTACCTGACCGAACCTCCCTTGCTATCGAAACCAGTTCCGGGGAGACCCCTCTACATCTACTTGGCGGTATCCTCGAATGCCATTAGCTCGGTTCTAGTTCACGTGGACGGCCATGTTCATCGACCGGTATATTACTTGAGTAAGCTGCTCCAGTGCCCTGAACGAAACTACATGGAAATTGAGAAGCTTGCCCTTGCCCTGGTACACTCAGCCCGAAAGTTGAGGCAATATTTCCAGGCCCACTCTATTATAGTCCTGACTAACGAGCCGTTGAGACAGGTCTTGACTAAGCTCGACGTTTCTAGTAGGCTTGTGAAGTGGGCCGTCGAGCTTGGGGAGTTCGACATTCAGTTCCAACCACGCACAGCCATTCACGCCCAAGTACTGGCGGATTTTGTTGTGGAAATGGCTTCGAGGCCAGAGGCCGACCTGAAGACGCCTTGGACCCTCATGGTCGACGGGTCCTCCACGAATTCTGGAGGAGGAGCCGGTGTCTACCTGCGGGATGAGCTTGGCAACGAGCTTGATTTCGCTATCCGCTTGGAGTTCCCCGTCTCCAACAACGAAGCAGAATACGAAGCCCTGGCCGCAGGAATGAAGATAGCCCTGGACAAGGGTGTGGATGAGCTAGTAGCTTTGACCGACTCGCAGTTGGTAGCCGAGCAAGTTAACGGGAACTACGACGCCAGAGAGGTATCGATGACAAGGTATCTTGATGAGGTCAATAAGTTGAAGGGGAAGTTCGCCACGCTCACGATCGAGCAGATGCCCTAAGCAGAAAACGACAGGGCGGATCAACTGTCGAAGATTGCCAGCTCGGTGAAGGGGACAAAAGAAAGAAGTATAACCATGTTGAGCTCGTCATCGCCCTTGATTGGATCCGGGACAGAGCAGGGTGTTCTCATCATCGAATTCCCGGAGAACTGGATCGCCGAGTTGATCGCCTATTTGAAAGATGGCGTCCTCCCCGAGGATTCCGTCGACGCTAAAAGACTCCGACGACAGGCCTCCCGCTACGCCCTGGACAGGCAGGGGCGCCTGTTCAGGAAAAGCTTTGACGGGCCACCTCAACGATGTTTAAGCAGACTACAGGCACAGGAGGTCATCGAAGAGATACACCAGGGGTGCTGCGGGAACCTTACCGGACTGCGATCCTTGGCCAAGAAAATCTGCCGAGCAGGGTTTTTCTGGCCCGGCCTCATGCAGGACTGTTTCGACTTTGTCAGAAGGTGCCGGACATGCCAAATGCATGCCAACCTCATTCACCAGCCAGCTGCCCCTATGGTAAATGTTGAAATCTCATGGTCATTCGATCAATGGGGAATAGATATCCTCGGACCGTTCCCACAGGCCCCCGGACAGAGAAAATTCGTTATTGTCGCCGTCGAGTATTTCACAAAATGGGCCGAAGCGGAAGCCGTCGCAAAGATCACCGACTCGACTGTCAAAGTCTTCATTTGGAAAAACATAATCTGCCGTTTCGGACTCCCCAGGGTCATTATCTCCGATAACTGGGACCCAGTTTCAAAGCCACCGGGTGAAGGAATGGTGCTCTAGCCTCAAGATCGAGCAGCAATTCACCTCTGTGGGGAACCCTCAAGCGAACGGACAAGTCGAGGTCACTAATCGGACAATTCTCCATGGACTCAAGACCACCCTGGCCGACGCTCGAGGCAACTGGGCCGACGAGCTCCCAGGCGTACTCTGGGCTTACCGGACTACTCCTCGAATTGCGACGGGCGACACACCCTACGCCCTAGTCTACGGGTCCGATGCTGTCATACCCGCTGAAATGCTGCACCCCTCTGCACAGGTACCTTACTTCGATGAAATCGCCAACATCGACGCTCGCCTGTTCAAACTCGACTTCACCGATGATAGAAAGCGCGATGCCAAGTGAAGGATGGATAACTTCCGTACATCCACCGCGCGCACCTACAACCGCCATGTCCATCCCCGGACATTTCAAATAGGGGATCTAGTCACCAAAAGGGTCGAAGTATCTAGCCCGGTGGGTAAGTTGGACCCCAAATGGGATGGTCCGTTTAAGGTGACCAAAATCTGCAAAAACAATGCCTTTCGCCTCGAGGACATGTCGGGAAAAGAGCTGCCCCGCCCTTGGAATGCCACGAACCTCAAGAGGTTCTACGTTTGATTACACCTAGGCCGCGCAGAGAGTTACCTACGTATTCAGCTTGCGCTGTAAACTTCTATTCAGATTTCAATACAATTTTTCCTCGAGGCACTTAGCTTCTTCGAGACTTCTTTATTCGATTTCCCTTTCGTCAAGTTGCATCCAACTTAAACTATTTTTCATTAATGCTTCGTTTACTAAGTTTTTTCTTATACGATGCAATGCTTCAGGTCAAAATATGTCTTGTTATGCGTCTTTCATTTTTTAAGTTTGAATTCAATCTCAAACTTCGATGATAGCAAGTCGTGTTTCGACAATGAATTTGAAAACATTTTACGCGTCTGATCTTCGACATTTTTCAAGTTTGAAGTCGATCTAAATTTCGATGCTAACAAATCATATTTCGATAACGAACATTGAAATAAAACATTGCAGTTCATCGATTAATATGGAAGATACATCTTATTTTCAAAATATTAAAAAAAAAGAGAGAGAAGCTTCCTCGGGCTTACAACACATTCACAAGGTGCCTATGCACCTTCTATCTTCTCGGCCAGCTCTTCGACCGCCGCCTCCATCGCCTGGTCGACCCCAGCACCGGCCAAGCCCTCATTCGCCGGAGCGCTCGTCGCCCCCACATCGGACCCTCCTTGGTCCACAACAATCGCATCGTCGGGCTCCAAATTCGGAGAGAGAAGCCGCCCCAAGCGCTTGTTCTCCTCGTTGCGGACTTGCCTCTGCACGATGGAGATGACTTGAGCGGATTCTGCATCCCCGTACACCGGCAACGCCTCATCATCCTCGGCGTCCTCCACCCCGGCATCGCTCAGATGAATGCCGTAGCCCTCCATGGGGAAATCATGAGGGATAACGCCGCGTGCCTTCAGTTGGTTGAAGGCTCTTTCGAATCCGAGAGTGGCGTCGTTCGCCCCGCGGAGAATGGTGGCATACTCGAACACCGGTCCACGGACGAATCATTTTACGGCCTCTTTCTCGAAGCCGGGGACTGCAGCTATCAACTCTGTCCTCATCGAACGGCGGCCCCTTTCCTCGCCCTATGCAAAGGCATCCTTAGCCTTCTTCTTCAGGAGGACATTTTCCTGCTCCAGCTCGGACTCCCTCTTCTTGAATTTGAGCTCGAGCTTTTCGATCCGCTCCTCCAGTTGGCGAATCTTTTTCCTCTCCTCCTCGATTTCCCATTGAGTGAGTTGATTCTTTTGCCGCTCCTCGTCAAGGTCCGCTTGGAGGCGACTTCCTCGAGCCTCCCTTTCAGCTTTGTCGCAGCGCTCCCGGCTGACCTCCAGCCAACGGAGGCCGTGAAACACCCTCTGCTGGAGGGTGTTCATATCCTTAGCAATACTGAGGGCCAGCTCGGCATCATCGAGCTCGGAGAGGATGATCTGGTTGGCCTTAAAAACACCGTTCCGGAAGCTCCTCATGGTCAGCTTTTTGTTCCCTCCTCCGAGGATGCTCTAGTCGGATAGGTCTCCAAACTTGGGGCCAAAGCGGGGCTTCGGAGCGTCGGGATAGTTCAGCACCTCCAGCTCTTCCGATGAGTAGCCGAAACCATCGGTCGACCGCTTTCCTTTGCCTGATTTCGGGGCGGCCCTCTTCAGAGCAGGCCCCGTTGTCCTTGTCGGAGGTGTGAAGTTAGGGGCCTTTCTCTTTCTGACTAGAGGCATTTCTTCTACGTCAATAGTCGGAGTCGTGGCCTGCACCGCCCTTCTAGGAGCGCTGGCCGCCGCCGTGGGGGCAGCCCCGGCTTGAGTACGGCCCTCCTCCGGGGGGTGGGAGATGGTCTCCTCCTTCCGCCAGACACCTTGGATATCAGGTTCATGCACCCCATCTCAAGCACGCGAAGGTCTGCAAGGCACATAAAATCGATCAGACAATGAGGGATAGTCCGTGCAAGAACAAAATCAATATACATCGTCACAGTGAAGATACATATACAATAAATTTGGGGATACCAAAATCAACATGCTCGATGTCAAGCCTGGCCGGCGAGAGCCCGGCCTTCACCAGAAACCTTTCTTGGGTCAGGAAGATGGGGCTTAATAGACCCATTGCCTTGTGGCCGAGCACCCATTCCCTTGTCCAGCTGCTCAACCCTAGCCCGGCCAGGGAGAGCTTTCTCGCTTCTGGGTTATGCACCCTCCTCACCGGCCATGCCTCCTCGGAGTGCACATAGCACCATTTTTGCTTTCAGTCCGCCCTGTACGACGATGAGGCAGTTTCGATAAGTTTTCCTTCCGTTTTTGGCACTCAAAAAAAAGCAATTGAACTCATCATCTGGGGAAGACCTGCTCGAATATTTTATTTGGTAGAGATCGAAGAAGTTGGCTATGGTTGGACTATGTCTAGTGCAGTGACAAAAAACAACAAAGGCGCAGATCGAGGCATACGAATTCGGGGTCAGTTGAATCGGGCTTATGTTCAAACGGTTCAACATTGTTGAGATGAAGGCCGGAATGGGGAACCTAAGCCCGTTCTTGACGTGCGCGTAATGGATGGGGATGCACCCCTCGGGGGGATTCGTGATGGAATCCTCGCTGTTCGGCCAGATCAAACCAAAAGGGTCATGGATGTAGTGGTTCAGTATTTTTTGGACATCCCGATCGGTATTATGAGCGACGATGTTTCCCCAATTCACCGTCGTTTGATTACCAGATATGGCCCTCCGTCTCCGTTGAGACGACGGTCCGGGCTGATTCCCCTCCCCCTCGAGGGATCTCCACGAAGGGACCGGCACATCACCCAATGGGGGAAGTTCCTGCCCGCCTTCAGCGACCATTCGCCTCCTCATCTCTTCCACCTTACTCGGGCTTTTTCCGCCCCTCCTCGGTTGACTTGTGCTGGTTTCGCCCGGGCCTCAAGGATATGTCCCCTCTAAAGGGGCCTCAGCCTCCCAAGGAAAGGACAAATCGATGTCACTCAGGCCGCCCCCGATGGGGGACTCGACCATATGGTTTTGGCTATCCGAACTACCCATGGACTGATTCATATCTAAGGATTGTCTAATATTAACAAAAAGGAAGAGCAGGAAAGAAACAGATCGCGGAAGAGGTAGTACCTAGGTTTGGCTGGTCGAAAAGAGGATTTGGCTACTCGAAGTGTTTTCCCGTGTGCTCGGTGCTCTCAGGCTATGCTCGGTGTGAAATCTCAGCTCGATGATAAAGTGACGCGCCTGTAGCCGCGCCCAGAGCCCCTAGGGCGGTAAAAATGTTCCTCGGGAAGTCCAATGGACGCCTGTAATTATTACCAACCATCACATCCCAACGGTCAATTTTTGGAATTACTGCCAATGCCTGATCAGGAATGCCTGAACGAAGCCACGAGTGACGCCTTCTCTAATAATTCACGGCCTGTTCGTACGGGGCAAATCGGACAGACCATGAACTGGGGGGACTAATGACGTGGCTGAATCCGCCCCTGGCCACGTGTTCGCCCGCTCAGCTCAAATGGCGACTCCAGCTCAGCGTGAACCTCCAGCCTTGAGTCGCTACGTGTCGGGCCAAGTCCAATCAGGCTTCTGTCTCCTCGACATGTTATCCTCCTCGGGGCTATGACATCCACGACGAGCACCCCACTCTCTAGTGGTCCAGTTGTGAATCCGACCAGGTTCCGTTTTCTCGGAGTGGTCCCATTCCATCCTCGAAGTTGTAACCTCAACAACCATCTCTGACAACAAGTGTACCCGACGCGCCCCCGGCACGTGCCAAGGAATGTTCCAATAACGAGCCACAGGGCTGGGCCGATCTAACCCTAGTCCAGCCCATCCGATTCCAATTATTATAAATAGTGTAACAACACTGTTCGTTGGGTAAGCTCATCTTAATCCACTCTTACATCCATTATTGCCTTCCGGTTGCCTGCTTGAATACTGACTTAAGCGTCGGAGGGTCTTCGCCGGAGACACTTCCGGCTAGGCTCACGTGTGTTCCATCCTTGTAGAGCAGGACCCGACCAGCATTCATACTCCCATACTCGGACTTTGGACCAGACTTGAACCTTTTTGCTCGGACAATACTTTTGCTCGAAGTGACGTGTTTCGCGAACCAAATCCGACCACATCAATGCAAAAAATGATATGTAATATGTATTTTTATATTTCATAATATCTTTTATTTATTATTTTTTATAATTTAAATAAGTTAAAATATCGAAAGCATATATAAAAATTTAACTGGATACTAAATTCTCATATTTTGAGTTTTTTAATTAAAAACAAAAAAAATCTAATTGGATGGTTTTTTTCTCAAAACAGTAAAAATAAAAATAAAATAAAATAAAATTTAACTTCTCACCCATCCGTAACACTAGCACATAACTTCTTATGTTCCTACTCTTCTATAGAGTTCCAGCAAAACCGATTTTTTTGCATCGTTCCCAAGCAGGAGAAAAAGTTATTAACATGATGGGTAAAATTTTGATGAAATTCGCCGAGAAAGTTGACTTTGACTTTTTTTCCCCCCCCAACTCAATATCAACTAATTCTTCTTTTAGTGACTCTATTGACACTCTTAGAGTACGAGATTTTCCTATTTACTTTCTTATTGTTGTTATTAATTTTTTGTTTTACCTTGTCCGATGTTTGTTGCTACTATTTTATTGTTGCATTTTCTGAATGTAGAGTTTGGTATCTTACGCAAGAATTTCCTAGAAAAATCTGTTGGCGGGCACTTTGAATCGTTGAAAAGAACAACAAAATTTGCAAATGGGAAGACGATTTGAGGCAAATGGTTGCCCATCACCTAATTGCTCTTGGTTATAGCGCCTATTTGTCAATTAAGATGGGAAAAGTCTCCCTCTATTTCATATGCTAACTTTGAATTGCTTGTAAGGGTAAAACATTTTTTTTTCTATATGTTTATCATCTAAATTTTGCCTTTTTTACAAATTGCCATATAAAAATATTTTCCCGAGAAATATTTCACTTGAATTTCATTACATGTATAAAGTGATAGACTTGAATTTAGTAGACTTGAATTGCAAAAATCCCATCTCAAGAATGAGGCAAGCAAAGAGTCGGGACTATTTTTTAAAAGGGTTGTTGCCCCTCTCTGATTCTTTGTTTGCCAATGATTCACCAAGAAAAGTTCGAAAATCAACAACCCTTTGTATTTTGTATGAAGCAGTTAACCAGGGATTTCCCAATGTGTGTGTGTGTGTGTGTGTAAGACTGTTTGTATACACACACTAATATGATCAACAGCAACTGCAGTAACAACAATATCTTCAATTATTAAATAAATTGTGTCGTTATATGTAATAAATATTAATTATTATAAAATTAAGATATGATTAGGAAGAATGACTAGAATTTTGGCAAAATTTTGTTTGGCTTTTATTTTTTCATTGTTGTTGGGATTTCTCTAATTTTTTATGTATATGATATTTTTTATATAAAAATTAATTTAATAATTATTATTTAGTTATGACGTCATATTGGTTGCACCAGTGGTCGAATCAATCGAACCGGTTGAACCAGTAACCAGCAAAGCCACCGGTTCTGTATCCGGTCCAGTTTTCAGAACATTGCTATAGAGCCTCAAGTTTAAAAATTAATTAATGCACACTATAAGCTCAGAAACAATCCTAATTCGATGTGCAACTAGCATTCTAATTTAGGTGTTCTTCGATGGAATCTTCAGTGAACTCATTTTCTAACGAGCACCTACTTATGTATATGAATATCTTTATATTCGATATCTATGAAATAAGACATCCTTCTATTTGAGATATGCCATAAGTATAAGTCTTAATTCGAGTCATGTTAATGCCCCTTGTATTTGTTAGACTCTTCGACTTGAAGTGATTTAAATCATGCCTTAGAAACTTATTTCAAGACTTCTATCTTTATGCAAGGCCAACTCTCATATTTTTATGTGATATAGGTGCTTCAACCATATGTGTATAAATTATACTTGAGTATAATTTATACATTATGATGAACGTGGTCATAAAGTATAAACTTTTATTTCTATTATTAATGAAAAATATTATTTTTTAAAAGAATATTTAAAAGCATCGTCAATCTCATTGACTTATCGGACATTACTCTAACAATTTTTTTCAATTATATGATTTAATTTGATCATTTATATTAATTTTTTTTGTCTTTTTTTAATGTAATAAATATATTACAAATAAAAACATACTGTTTGAGCCCAAAAATGCATTTTTGTATAAATTCGGAGTGGGCTGATTTTGGTCCTTTTTCGCCACGCCGAAGTAAATTAATAAGGCCCATGCCACCTCGACGCGTCCAAGAGCCCATGCTGGAAACCCAGGCCGAAAAGAAATAACGGCCCATGGCCCAGTCGGCTAAAAATATAAAATTAAAAATTAAAATAAATACAATAATAAAGTCAAATTCAAATCCCTTGCTTCTAGGGGTTGTTAGAAGAAGAACAACAAAAATGGCTAAAAATAGGCATTATTATATTTGCACATGCCTAAAATAAAGGCCATATGCTACTGGGAATTTTGAAATTTAAATAAAATGGCACAACTGTCATAAACTAAAAGTAAGGACGGCCATTCATTTCTAATGCCTAGGCTTGAATAAACTTTCCAACTCCAAAAATAAAGGATGGCGGTTGCAGCTTGAAGTCTATAAAAGGGAGCTGCATTCAACGACGACAAGAATCATCAATCGATCAATCAACACAACAATTCTCTCAATCAAGAAGTCATCACTTCTCTGATTTTTTAGTCTAAATGAACAAAGAATAGCTTTAATTCAAATAGGTAGAAAACCGCTACGAGTGTTTGTAGCCATACCTCATTCGGCTCGAAGTGAGGATATCAATGCACTCATTCCGTAACGTCACGAGGTCGTAATCATCACTCACTCGGATTGGGCCCGGTTCGAGGTGAGATATCAATGCGACGGAGTGGTATCCAGCATTCATATCGAGCGCATGCATGAAGAGGAGTACAAACGGAGTCAATCAATGCTCGTCGGAATGAACAGCCTCTGAATACACCCACAGGTAGATATAGCCGGAGTCATCAATGTGGCTGATTTGTAGCTAGAGTTCTTAAGGACTACTCAATGCATCTCTGTCATAGATATGACCCGAGTCATCAATGCGTGTGTCTGTAGTCGAGTCATGTAAAGTCCGTTTGGCAAGTAGCCATAGTCTTCAAATATATTTTTTCTTCGATTTAAGCTTTTCGACCCTTTTCAATTTTGAAAATATTGAATGGTTAAGTCCTACATTGAGTTGTAGGCAAGTAGAACTTCAGGAGTAGTGTTTGCCTACTCCGATTCAGTCGTTTTTCAGATAGAAGTCTTGGGCGCATTACATTGTTCATTTCGAATTGTATTACATTTTTGTTTTCACTTCGAACTACATCACTTTTTCACCTTGAAACACAAGACTTCCACTTGTGTGCTCATGCACGCTGGCAAGCTCGCATCCGAACACAAAAAGCTCACTTCGAATTGGTTGTTTTCCAATCGAACTCAACCGGTTCGAACCCCGAGCGGCCACTTCGGCGCGATCGGAGAAAATTTATGCAAACACATACATTCAAATAAAAATTCAATAAATTTTTAATTTTATACTATTTAGATCTTTAAACACATGATTAGATAATATATATCATTTTTAATTTGCAAACACGTAGATGGTGCCTGATCCGCTAGTTGCTACAATGGTTTAAAATGTGTTTATCGTTCTCTATCCCAAAAAAAAACAAATTTAAATTAAAAATAGAAGAAGGAAGAAAATTTTGGAAGAATTCGCGATTATGAGATTTTAATTTTAAATTGTTTTTGGGCTTTAAAACGGTTTATTTATTTATTTTGTTTCTATTTTAATTTTAAATAGTCATTTCTATTACACACGGGGGAGTATATTACAAATAATATAATCACAACATATGTGTTTCGGTTCTGAGATATAATGGATCTTGACGAGAACCTGTCCGATGAAAGGTCTAATTGACGAATTGCATCGATCTTTCGTCTGATGTCCTGCAGAAGAGTTCGCCATGGCGTGGATAGCATTAATCTTATCTGGGTTTGTCGTCTGGGTTGCCTCTCTTTGCAAAATTCTTCATGAATCTTCCTCCCTCTCCAAAGCAGCATTCTTGGATGATGGTAATTCACAGTTTCTATCTCTAGGAGCATACTTGAAGATGTGATAAATTACAGCATTTGAACTGTTCTTCCCGAAAGATCATTTTCTTCTTTCTCTCTGAGAAAAGCTTTGGGCGTTCAATAAATGTGTGTGTGGGTGATATTTTGTGCCAATTTTACATTTCTTGTTGGTTTCTTTGATTCCAGGTGGGAGTTCTCGAAAGAGAAATGTCTTGCTGGTTATTGCGCATCCTGATGATGAGTCTATGTAAGGTCGAATTTCCAGTATTTTGATTTGAATTTTTAAGTACGTGTTGCAGCTCTGTGAATTAATAGATTAACATCAACTGTTAACATTCTAAAATTTTTGACTATCTTAAACGGGAGTTCTGAGCTAAAAATTATTAATGAATAACATAAACAAAGCATTGTAACATGTTTAAGCCTTATAAATAGAGTAATTTCAGGACTGAATTGATCTAATTGATATCTTTGAAAGATCATTTATTTCTTCCTAGAGGCATCTTCTCTTAAGTTCTGTTTTGCTTGATGCAATTACTGGTAACAGCAAGGTTGTAAATCTTATGTATATAAATTTGCAATATCTGCAGGTTCTTTGCGCCAGTAATTAATTACATAGTTTCAAGGGGTCATAATCTGCACGTACTGTGCATGTCAACTGGTACGATGCTGATCATCTTATTTGATACTTTTCGCCCCTGACAATCCCCCCCTCCCCGTAAGAGAAAAAGTAACTATACAGATTTTTAGGTTTATGCTACTAAATGTCCAACTTATAACACAATTAAAACTTTACGAATGGATGTATAATTTTATGTTTGTGTTCCAATGGGTTTCACTGTGGAAATAAGAGGGATAGCTAAATTAATAAGATCTGGAAGCTTTTGAAGCACATCTAATTTGCATTTCACTGAACAGATATTTAAGATATTATGTGTCTGATGCAGCTATGATGGAAAGTTGTTAAAACCTGAAATTTTTTCATAATGATCATTACACAACCATAGGGCAATATTGGCTAGATATCATGAAACTTTTGCCTGAACTTATTTTAAAGGATAACTCATTATCCCTCAAAGCATCAATCCTTTTCTTAAAACAAATTACGAAAAGATCAACTGAATTGGGGTATCAAAATCCTTGATCTGATAACCCATGTTACTAAGAGTGCATATTTCCACAAAAGGTGCTTAGCTGTATGTAGCTTTCTTTAAAATGGAAATGTAGCTCTATACATTGATGGGAACAAGTTCTAACACATTATTTCTTGTACATCTTGTCAATGTTCTCAGTGTTTAAGATACTTCTTGTTATTCTAGGCAATGCAGACGGGATGGGAAGCATTAGAAAACAAGAGCTTTACCTGGCCTCTGCCGTTCTCAAGGTCGTTCCTTTGATTTTAGCTTTATTTTCTTCATGCAAAACACCATCCATATTCTCTATTGGAGTTATATTGCATGGTTCTTCTGTTTTAGTAATTCATGGAGAGTGCTTTCTATGCCTTAAAAAAAAACTCAATTCCTGATGACTGGTTTTATAAGGATCACTACAATTTCAATCTGCGCAGATTCCGACCCAGCAGGTGAAGGTTCTGGACCATCCAGATTTGCAGGTTCTTTCTGAATCATCTCATATGTTAACATATGTTATCTGCATTGTGTATTTGTGGAGGTGCTAAATTAATGGGTCTTGTGATTAGGATGGCTTTGGCAAAGTGTGGGACTCGAATCTATTGGGAAGCATTATTGATGAAGAATCACGTACCCATTCTATTGACTTGGTAAGGTTTGGTTGACTTGTCCATGATTTCTATAGCTTCTTCACACAATAGGCACTTGCGTGACATTTTGAGGTTCTTTTATGCTCTGCAACCAGCAATCTGGTAGTATTATACAGTGGCAACCATATGTGCCTGCACCTTGAAGTTATTGATCTGGCATTTCATTATTTATGTAGCTCTGATATTTTTACTTTTTATTTATTTATTTTTTTTTCTAGATCATTACATTTGATGATAATGGTGTCTCTGGACATTGTAACCACTGTGATGTGTACCACGGAGTAAGGTGAGTTTAAGTTGAACTCATAGCTCATGCTCTGTAGGCACATACATCACTGGTAAAGAAGTCTATGTTGCAAAAGTTTATTGAAATTTAAGATTATGCTCCCCAAAGTAATACAATTGTTTTTCATAATTTTTTGAAAAATCCATTCATGCCCCTACAAATAAAAATTCTGGATGTCTGGTACATGAAGCGAAGAACATGAATATGATTATGTTCTTTTCTTGAAGTGAAGAACATGAAAATGACTAGATTCTTTTCTTTTTATGTGACTCAGAAAGCTATTGCATGATACTTCAGGACGACAGTTTGAAGCATGGGAGCTTGTAAGTTCCTGTTCACTTCTTCTCAAATACATTATGGCTTTAGGTGTTGGTCAAGTCATCATTTCTAGGGTGACAAATCCGAATGTATACCTTTCCACAAACTACTTTTGGTTTTGAGCCCACATATTTGTAATTCATATTTCCAGGTAAGCACTAATATAGTGCGCAAGTACATTGGACCAGTTGATATTTGGTTATCCATGTTATTTGCAAGACGCCTGAGCAACAGGACAATCACATTGCTTGCTGAACTTAGATCCCCGTAAAAGTTATGCCGCAATGGCTCAGCATTCTAGCCAATGGGTTTGGTCTGTCTATTTAGTTCTTTTAACATATTCTCATTTTGACAGTCCCAAAGGGTGGCAGTAAAAAGAAGCATAATAGCATGTTATTTTTCATTGCTGGCAATAAATATCTTATACTAATTTTGAGTGGTGGTTTCTACTTTTGCAGGTTTCGCAAACTTTTTGTGGCATTTTCAAGCTATACGTATGTTAATACGCTTAAGAAGATTGAACAAGCGTAGGTGGCTGCATGGTATCTGATGGATGAATCTGAGTTGTGATACTATATATATGTTGAATATGACAACCGTTGTGGCTATAACTCCTCACCTTGATCTGAAATATGTGCTTGATAATTGATGTATTGGGAGAAGGATATCGTTTCTACTTTATAGCAAAGCTCTTGTTTCAACTGTTCATACCATGTATTCCCCTCCGGGACAGTTCAATTGTTGTCTCTCGTTTGCACTTCTTTACAACTGAAATCTTTGCTTCATGAATCTAATAATGTTTTGCTAGTATTTGGTACATATGGCAAATTTGAGTTAAAATTTCCAATGAATGGCAATACATTGGATTTGTGTAATAACTGCCTCCACAAGAATTCACGAGAAAACCAAGTCTATTCAGTAAATTAAAAATTCCACAGAATTCACATATTCTGCTAATGAGCACTCAGCAAAAGACAATAAGAGCATTTCAAATGCTACATGTATAGCGTAATCTTTTCCAACTCTTAAAACTCCCTAGAACAGCACACAAAGGTGCACTAATTGATGGCCTCAAATGTTCTCTACAACCTTATGATCACGCTACTCAGCTTTTGTCAAATTCAATGTGTACCCAAAGACGCTTTTAAATCAAATTTCGTGCCATGCCAGGTCTTGCTTCTTAACATAGTAATACCAGACCCAATCATTTGAAAGAAATGGGCCAACCAACATAACCTTTTTTACATAATTGCTGGCCAAAAATGTCTATAAAGTGCAGAGGATCTATCCCACTTGTGCACGCTTGTCTGCAGTTGTTGACTCTTCAATATGTTCTGTTTTAGTTTTTGGCAGATTTGCGACCCTTTCTGCCTCAGCTTTCTCAAGTAAAGCCTGTGATTGCATGGCCTTCATCATCTCCCTCATCGTCTTCTCCTCTCCTTCAAGCTGCATTTTCATTATGACCTCTGCTTCCTTGTCGATTGGCTTGAAGTATTCCTCAATCGCTGCCTCCTGTGGCCAATCAACTATTGTTAGACCAAGATGACAATGCAAAAGAGATAATGCTGGGGAAGAAATCAATATGACACACACACACACAAACACACATAAGAGAGAGAGAGAGAGAGAGAGAGAGAGAGCAACAAAAATCTACAAAACCGACATTACCACCTTCACTCAACCCGGGCTTCTATTGGCAAGCAATATGCTTTTAACTGATAAAAAAGAATTGATGTATGGAATTTGCTGGATGCATGTTATCGTCAAATTGAGCCAAATAGGACTGAAATGGTTAGGAGAAAAAAGGTGAAAGAGAACTGATTTATTGAAAGAAATACATAGCAATAGAAATATATGTAAAAGAGATGTCTAATTGAAAGTTATGACATCTTTCACCAATCAATTTATCAGTAGGTGTGTCCAAGAAGGCTGTGATGGTTAGCAAAGTTAAGAATGTTAAGATTGACACGTTTAGTATCTTCTGTTCAGAGCTGTTCTTTTCTTTGCAGATTGAACAAACATGAAAAACTTGTTGTTTCCCAATCCTAGTGCAAGGATCTAATCTTGGTCAGCTAGTTTTTATTATTAATAATAAATGAAAAATGGGGAGACAAACTCATTGTTTAGTGGGCAGAAGAGGAAAAGAAAATGCTCAGCATAGTTTACGAGTAGTAGAGATGGACTTAAGCCAGAACAAGTGGATGAATCAGATGGGAGGGCAGTCAGGTTGACCAGAGTCACTACTGACACTAGAAGGAAGTCCAACAAAACTACCATAAACCTTAAAAGGTGATGATAAAACATGAGAATCATACACATTCACTGATGAGGAAATTTCCCTTTCAATCTAGCTAGCAGAGGATTGTCAAACAAGACATGTATGGCTAATATGATTAAGGATCATGTTATTAAATTAAATGCATATAGTATCAAAGTCATATAACAGAACACAAGCTAATAAGATACCAGGAGCAAAGCGAACATCACCAATGATAACATCTCTAGGTTTAACAGTACCAGAACAAAGAGATGAAAGAATTAGGAGCCATCAACAACACAAATGGGTGACAATGAATTAGATGAAGACAAACAGAAGCAAGATTGAGTGCCAGTGTTGAGTGGTGCCACCAAAATATATCATTCAAACCACCATGAAAAGCAACAAAGGCACCTGGTGATGGAGACTAGACTACTAGTTAGTAACCCAACCTTTCACCAAGGCTTTAGTGACGGCACAGTTTATGATTTTCAATAAAAAGCTAAGCATGATTTATACGTATTCTCCAGCTTGAGGGGAACGTTAGTTTATATGAAGTGTATTTAGTTTTGCTTATTTTATTTTATGTATACAGATCTTGAATGTTAATTCTGTTCATTTCTTCAACCCTAATCCCGTCTCTATATATATGAGATTGGGATCCTTCATCAAGATTATCTTTGTTTTATGAATTCAACCCTTTCTATACATCACATCTGGTGATTAGCTACCTCATTTCAGTTATATCTCTTAATATCCTAAAAGGAGAATCTGTACAGTACAGCATTTCCCTGGCAGGGCCATTGTAGAAGGTTTCTGTTCTTAAAGAACTTGAACTGATTTTAATGGTTGCTTGTGGAAAGGGAGATTCAAGTCAGGAACCTGTTGATCAGTTATCTCTATGAAGTGAGATGGATAGCGGGTGAATGATGAATCAGACGCATTTCATGTTGATTCATGTCCTAAGTCATCACCCATGTCACACACTTAACTGCCAGGGGTTAGCTCTCACACTCGGAGGGCATCCCTAAATGAAGATCTCTTTTGACCAAGTTCAACAATACGGATCTTGAAAATTGTAGTACCAGTCTAACAGAGTTGGAGCACCAAGAACGATTTAAAGGAGTGAAATGGTTGCTCTTAACTTTGTAAACAGTAGCCCTAAATTTAAGACCTTCCTTGTGAAAATCCTGGCACTAGTGAATATCGTCGGACAGTGACCAGTTGGTATAAATAAAGAGCCATGCAATGAAACTAAGAGCAAAGAAAAACACTCACCGTTTCTTCTAACTTCTTATTCATAGATTGCATATCCTCGACCATCCGTCGGACCTCTGATAAAATTATTTGTTCAGGAACCTTCTTGAGAGCAGCTTTTCTCTCTTGGGCCTAGTCAAAAAAAAACAAAAGAAACAAGGATTGAGAAATTAATCATCCAAGAAAAAAGACTACGAGTATACAAAATGCATGACTAGAAATAAGCAAATACATTTATTAAGATTTTCTGACTGAAATTATAAGCATGTGATGTTTCTAGTACCATCAGTTTTTCAGTTTTACTATTCTCATTTGCCTTCGCAGCATTTTGCCATCCACAATACATTGTTTTATGGAAGAAATTTTATGTGCATATTGCTTCAACAAGAGAAGCAAGAGCTTTAAGAGCAGCAAGGCCGGATTTGAGCTTAAGAACTTGCAACCAATTGAGGGCATATAGCGTAGAAAGATTACATGAAGGCTACATAGTTATGATCCTATTACTTAAGGTATAATTCTACACATTAACAGACAATTAGTTTCCTAATGGTAAAAAGAAAACATTCACGTTGGAGTCTAGAGGCATCACAAGAACCGATACTCTGGCCTAATGGAACCTGTGAAAAAAACATCCAGAGAGGCCAGGGCTTTAAGAGCATAGCTTAGGAGAACCCGAAAGTTTCAATCATTCATGAAGAAACATTGTTGGAGGCAATTTTCCACAACCTTTTGTATGAATTTCCACGCATAAATTTTCTTACAACTAATTTCTATTTGATATTCAAGATTACAGAAAGAGCTATTATCGAGAAAATGGACCCCTTAATCTGGGACAAGGGAGAACGAAACGGGAAGTCCCTCGGGGCTAAAATCATTCTTGGGAGTAGAGTTGGCCATTGAGCAGCATTTGCTAAAACACCATTGACCATACACAAGTTGTTTTTTTCGCACATGTGAACCTAGTAGATTAAACCAAAATATATACCAAGACCAAAAACCCAGATTATTTACTCAACGAAAACCTGTACTCAAATGTTTTGACACATTTTGGTTCAACAAAATCAAGGCACTCTAACTTGGTCAAAGGCCCCACCACCTCGCCCATAAAAGGGCAGTAAATTAAACTAATCCTATTTTATCATCCACTCATCGCCCAAATTTCAATCAAAGATTTGATTTTTACGTTCAATATTTGCAGTATTAAATCTTATTTCCACTTCAGGAAGAGAAAAATAGAAGCCCAATTCATCAGATGTTACAAAATTCATCAGCACAGTCAGAAAAATTTCATGTAATTTGTCGCGCGCGCGCGTGCGCACACACCCACCCATATATATATATATATATATATATATATATATATATATATATAAAGATTAAACCTGTTGGAGGCGTTGCTGGAGCTGCAATCTGTAAGATCGGATTCTGCGCTCCTCGTAGCCAGAAAGAACCCTAACATAGAACATAGCTTTTCTCCCAAATTGCAATAGCTTATCCATTCTTCTTCTTCTCCGAATCAAAACCACTAAATCAATCTAATCAATTCCTTGTAGAATCAAAGTTTTAACATTTGGGGTTTTGTTATAATTTTTCTTGACAAACTTATAAGAATTAAATCATTTTTTCTTTTCTTTCTTGTTTTTTTTTTTAGCTGTTTTAAGTTTCTGAACTCTTTTTGTCATATTTAGGACATCTTATGATTAATTCCCAGGTAATGCCCTAGAAGTTCTGCAATTCCAATTTGACCCCAAAGTTAAGAAATAAATGCAGTTTGACCTCTGCAAATAATAAAGGCAGGCCACCTGCAGTCCTTTTGCCTTTTTCGGTTTTTTTTTTTTTTGTTTAAATCGCAAAAAATTAAAAATATTGGACCCATATTGATTCGGGGTTTTGAACCCGACGTGAATCGAACACGCAACCTTCTGATCTGGAGTCAGACGCGCTACCATTGCGCCACGGATCCTTGGTAATTCTGGATGCCACCAAAACATATATATTCTATTCCAAAAAGAAAAAAAAAACACGACCAGTTTAATTATTTTAAATTTTGTAATAGTAAATACTTTTAACGAATATCTTTAAGGACTATTTGAATTTAACGTACATAACATCATAAACATTTAGATTTAAAAGTTTAATTACATATTATTGGAAGGAGCCTTTTTTTTTTTTATGGGAAAATAGGAAATAGAGTTTTGAGAAAATAGAACTAATTAATACAGTCCACACCGCTAAAGCCATAGGAATTTGAATGAAAGGCCCACTTTGCTAGTGAGTGAGCTGTTGCAATATTTGCAATTCTCCAGGCATGTTGGGGAATGATTTTTGATTGTTGAATAATTGATTCAGAATCCCAATTCGCTGTTTCAATAGGATTATGGGGCAATATTTGCACCGCTAATGAAGAATCACTCTCCAAATTGAAATTCTCTTTTCATCCTTCGTTATGTAACTGTACTATATTTTCTACCCCTCTCATCAATACATGTCACGTGATTTGTTGCCTAGTCTTCAAAAGTTTGTTCCTTTTTCCCCGACACTGTTCAATAGGTGCTAGAGTTGCTGTTTTTGCCATCTTATCTTCCAAATGAAGGATTTGGTGTTTTGAGCCTGTCCACAACTTCCTTCAAACATTCACTTCTCTTAGATTTTTTACAGAAAGATAGTCCTTAAATGTTTTTATTTATGGTTACATTCTTTCAATTTCATGATTTCTTTGATGCCCAATTTAGTACCGGGTTCCACATTGAGGCTAAAGTGAATTACGGATATGGTTTTATGCACAACAAGACCCGACTAGGTCCCAATCTTCTCAAGGCATTTTATCCACTCTTTCTGCATTTAATTTATTTGCTTCACAAAAAATAACAACATCATCCACTGTACATCAAATGACTCACTCTAGGGCTATTACGACTTAACTTTAACACCTTTAAGAAGATTCAGATTTTCGGCTCTTATGATCATTCTAGAGAAAAGCTCAAAATAAATAATGAAGAAATAAGGAGAAAATAGATTACCTTGTCTTATGCCACGACTCGGCTTGACAAGCCCAAAAGGGGGCTCTAATAACAAGCACAGAGAAAATAATAGTGGAAATACATTGATGGACCTTGGACAATACGAACAAAAAAGTGTGAGAAACAAAATCTTTTAAAAATATGACACAACAAAGACTATTCCATTCGATCATATGCTTTTGTCATGTCAATCTTAACAACCACTTTTAAATTTTTCCCTTCTTTATTTCTATGATCAAGATAATGCATGATTTCATGGCAAATGATATAACTTTCATTAATGTTTCCGTTAGGGACAAAGGCCAGTTGATTCAACGAGATCACTTTATCAAGAAGTGGTTTGAGGCACATCGCAAGAATCTTAGAGCTAACTTTGTAGGTCACATTGGAAAGACTAATTGGGCGAAAACTCTCAACTTTAGCTGCTTTTCACCTTTTGGTATCCACGCAATAAAAGTATGGTTTGACTTCATTAAGTATAAATCCATTTTTGAAAAGTGTTAAACTAATTTGACAAGATCATTCCCCACAGTATCCCAAAATGACTTGAAAAAAGAGAGGTGACGTACTGTCAAGTCTTGGACTTTTCAAAGACTCCATTGAGAAGAGACATTGCTTCATATCACTCTGGGAAAGGATTGCACAGAGGGTTACATTATCTTCATCATTAATAATGGAAAAATTTATCCGCACATCAGGTTCGATCACACCGAAACTAATCACGTGGCCGAGTATTTTACACTTGCCATGTGATTGGTGTATAGTTTAAGAAGAGTGACCAATCACATGACAAGTATATTAACACTTACTACATGATTAGTTGGGTGCGGTCAAACCGAATTTGTACAATAATTTTCCACTAATAATTGGAAAAGGTGTTTATCAAAAAAATAATCATTGGAAAGTATTTTTTGCAAGGCGCCTACCTATGTTTTATGTAATTGTCGGAAGAGGGAAAAAAAAAAAAAAAAACCTGTCATATTTTAATTGGCACTATACACCTTGTAATTTAGCAAAATAAACCCTTCAAATTAGCATTTGTTATCACGCGCTTTCAATGCAAAGATTCTTTTGTTTTTACTTTGAAATGATACTTTTGCCCTCCTAATACTTAATTTATTTCCTATCCGGTACTAACACCAAATTCCTTTGTTTTACAGAATCTCCTTCATCTCGTCAAAGAAATATCGTCTTCTTTTATAGAAGAATGCATATCAATAACAGCATATATATATATATATATATATATATAAACAAAGGAGTGACAGAGCTCCTAGCAGAAGAGGCCTCTGTTTTTGGATAAACTTACTTGCTTTTTCCTTTTGATTTTCTCATTTGCAACCAAAGTATATATATAAATATAAAAAAAAATCAGTAAAAATATTATCAGGAACAAAAAAGGAAACAAAAAAAAATACATAATATATTTGCAGAAAAATCTTAGAGAATGCAACATTAATTACAAAATCATGATATAATCATATATTTTTCACCTTAAATTTTAAACTTAGAAACCATGTAATAAATTATTTCTAGCAGAGGTTCATTTCAAGATCTCCATTCAATATTTGTATAAATAAATGCTAAAATAAATCCACACAATACCTTCAATTGAGATTCACAGATAGAACATTTAGTCATTTTATTTGCTTATTCCTATTCACAGATAAATTTTGTGATCTTCTTAGGGCAAAATTTTCATTTTGTATTTATCTTTAAATTTCTATATATGTTCGCGGTATTTAAAAAGAAAAAATTCGAACTTTCGAGAAAACTATAAAATATGAAATCAAACTACAAATCACCCCATAAACACTCCTCTTGGGTTGCATATTAACAGGAGACAAAAGAAAAAAAAATTAAAGAAAGGAAAGGAACAAAGGAGAGCACCACTTTCACGAAGTTTCACTCAAACACGGTCGGCAAGAAGAGAGCCCTTACTCCCCTAATTTCAAAAAGTAGTAACAATCAACAATGTTCGAACAAATAGATGTGAAGTTTTTAGAAGATGTTGGGTTAGGATCTGTAGTTTATGAGAAGGACTAGAAGAATTTTTCATACATAGTAATGGAGAGAGAAATGAGTGAATATGAAGAAACAAACTATGAATACAAGGGTAAATTTGGAACTTCATCTATATTTTTCAAACAACATTAACCAAGGCGCTATCTGCAAATTATTTTTTTCATGAGGTTTTTTTTGATAATAAAAATTCCATAGGATATTTTTTGCTACTTATCGATAACACACAGGGGGTATTTGCAATTTACTCAATTGGAAAAATTAAATGTTCATGATCATGTGGAAACTAAGGGTTCAAAGAGTTAAAATTGTTAGCAAAGAAATTTTCAAAATGCAAAGAAATTTTATTATGCCATCAATGCATGACAGTGGAAAGGTTAAAAAATCGAGAGTTTGCATCTCCCTCTTGAAGCCATCTCACGCTTGATTTTTGTCTCAACATTTACTCCAACCTTTCATCCAACTCAGTTTCGATAGCTTCTTCGACCTACGAGCACTCAAGCACTTTTTTTAGCATTATTGATCTAACTATGACAATTACCAAACTTTTCTCTATTCCAATTCTTGAGCTCCTTTGAGTCCTTTCTAGTATTGTTTTTGGTTTTTTTTAGTTGCATCTTAATCTGAGGGGGACCCTTAACCACCACGCTTCAAGCATGACTAGCAACACCCCCCACAACTAAAGATGTCAAATGGGCTGGCCCAACCCACGAACTCCCCCACAGCCCACAGGCCATAACCCTCATCACGTGGCCATATTTCTTCAAATCTCAAAAACTTAGAACCAGCAGGATAGGCTTGTTAATGGTAACAATTTTACCCTATTCTGAACCTAATCTAAAAAATACCTAAAGGAAACCATATATCATATCCGACCTTATTTAAACACAAATTTATTGGGTATGTGAATTGAGTCTACCCTATTTTTAGGATCTGAATCCAGGCACTACTTGATTATTTTTTTGGGTGTCCTTTTGACTTTGTGTCAATTTTTTTTTGTTTTAGTTCACACATACACAATTAACACATACACACACTACACACACAAACACTGCACACACGCACAATTACACTGCACCTACACATATTACATAAAGTTTTCACACACACACACAGAACACACACAATTATACACACGTTGCACAAACACATAGCACCTATAGTTCACACAGACTGTGCACGCACAGTTCACACACTGCACACACAACACACACACATACTGCACACACAACACTCACACAGTTATAAACAATGCACACACAGCACTCACATTTATAAACAATGCACATAACACAGTTATAAACAATACACATAGTTCACGCACATACACACACAACACACATACAAGATTGTTAGTCTCAAAATTTTTATATCACTCTTCTTGCAATTACAAATGGTTGTTCACCTAAACACTTTGTTTTTTATCAGTTCCTTCTATAATATAAGAAGCTTAGCAACATATATATCAATCCTTTTATTTTTAACTCATTACACTTCTATTGATCCTAGCAACTTTGGTATCAGACCTGTGTATACCATTCTCGCCAAATTCTCAAAGAAAATGGCAATAGTCCCTACAATGTTCAAATGTTCTCCAAGTGAAGTGCCAATATTTGATCGAAGGCAAGCATTATGATTATTGGAGCAATGAGGTGATGAATTTCTTCATCTCTCAAGACTTGTGGGATGTTATTGAAAATGATTATAAAGAACCACCTTCAAAACATGGGATAGGAAAATGGACAGCAACACAATAGAGTCGAGAATCAGAGAAAATGCACCACGGTACTCCAATATATCAAAATGAGTAAATCAATTTACCCAAGAATTTTTAACCAGAGAAAAGAAAAAGAAGCATGGGAAACTTTGCAAAAAGAGTTTCGACGGAACGATAAAGTCGTCTCTATCAAACTACAATCCTTATGAAAGATTTTGACAATCCAATGATTAAAGTTGAAGCATCAGAGATTTTTTTGTGGAGTGTCTAGCATTGTAAATCAAATTCAAAGTCTTGTTGATTGTATCCAAGACAATAAAGTAGTTAAGAAGATTTTGAGAGGTTTGCCTCAAAAGTTAGATCACTGCGTAGCTACCATTGAGGAATTGAATGACTTGTCCAAGCTATTAACGTACGAATTCATGAGTTCCCTTCAAGCTCATAAGCAAAGAATCAAAGGATGACAAACTAACCCATGGAGCAAGCGTTGCAATCAAAGTTTAGGATCTAGGAGAAAAAGTTCAACAACTTTGAGTCTAAAAAAGGTGGTTTCATAAGAAAAATCAATATGGCAAAGGAAGATGGGAGAAAAGAAGCTCTTTTGGCAAAGCAGGACAAAGGAAAGAAAAGTAGCAAAATGTTTCCTACTCTAGCAATTATTGTATTATTTGCAAGAAAACAAATCATAATTCTCAAGATTGCCGATTAAGGTGCAAGATATGCCGAATTCCCAACCATTCTCAAAGAGAATGTAGGTACCAAACAAACAAGCAGACTTTGCAAACTTTAAAAAGAAAGATGAAGAAAATCATATTTTCTGCACATGCATGGCTGTCGAAAGTGAGCCACAAGATGTTTGGTATATTGACAGTGGTTGTAGCAACCAAATGACCTGGAACAAAGACATTTTTGTTGAGCTTGATCAAAATTTCTCCTCGGAGGTAAAGCTTGGTGATGGAAAGGTGCAAAAACTTGAAGGAAAAGGCACTAACACTATTGTTGTTCACACAAAAAGAGGTAAGAAGAAACTTATCAATGATGTTCTTTATGTGCCAAATTTAGCTCAAAACCTCTTAAGTGACTTATAGACAAGGGCTATGTAGTCCATTTTGATGATAAAACTTGCACAATAGTTTATAAAAAGGTTACTATAACAGTGGCAAAAATTGATATGGCAGTAAACAAAATTTTTCACCTTATCAACCACAAAATGAGAATTGTGCATTCAAATTAGAAAACAATGAAAGCTCATACCTTTGGCACTTAAGATATGGTCATCTGAGCAATAAAGCATATTCAAAGCAAATGGTGACAGGTTTCCCTCAAATTGCAATAGAAAATAAAATTTGCAGAGGGTACTTTTACAGAAAAGTGCATAGATTTCCATTTTCAAGCTCATCTTGGCGAGCCAAAGCCCTTTTGAAGTTGATACATGCTGATATATTCGGTCCTATAAGGACTCTATCACTTAGTGATAAAAGATATCTTATTCGTTGACAATTACACTTGGTTGAAGTAGTTGTACTTCTTGAAAGAAAAATCTGAGGCCCTCTCAAAGTTTCTACAATTTAAAGCACTTGTATAGCGTCAAAGTGCCTACTTGATAAAGAAACTCTTGGCTGATCAAGGAGGAGAATTTCTCTATAATGCTTTCATGGATCATTGCAACAAAGAAGAAATTCAGAGCCAACTCATGGTACGATACACTCCATAGCAAAATAGAGTGGCCGAGAGAAAAACTTTAATAATTGTGCAAATGACTCGGAGTATGCTCAAGGAGGAGTCAATGCTAAAGAATTTATAGGTTGAAGCTGTGAACATAGTTGTCTATATTCTTGACCGCACCGGCAAAGGCTGTCTAGAAAAGAACACCCTATGAAGGTTGGAATGAACGGAAGCCCAAGGTTGGTCACATGAAAGTATTTGGGAGCATTGCATATGCACTAAATTAGTCTCCAAATCGAGACAAATTTGAGAAGAAAGGATAAAAATATATGTTCATTGGCAATAGTGAAGAGTTGAAGGGATACCTTCTATTAAATCCAAAAATTAATCATGTCATTACTTCAAGAGATGTTGTATTTGATGTAATGGCAGCATGGCAGTCGGAAGATGATGGCAAGAAAGAACCAACCCGCTGTGCAAACAAAGTAGAAAAGCGAGTTCAAGTTCTTCTCATGAGAGTTCAAGTGCATACTCTACTCCAAATCTCATTGAAACAAATAATGTGGATTTAGATTCTCCAGTTTGAAAGGTATGTTCGTTACAAGATGTTTATGATTCATATGATGTGGCTTTCTTTTCTTTTGATCCTAAAAATTTTGAAGATTCTAGAGAAGAGAGTATATGGATTAAAGCAACAAAAGAGAACATATCTGTTATTGAGAAAAATAACACATGGGAGTGGGTGGATTTTCTAAAAAAGTAAAGAAGTGATACAAATTAAGTGGGTTTATAAGACAAAATACAGTGAACACGGGCCAATCAAGAAGTTCACAGCTCAACTAGTTGCCAAGGGATACTCAACAGCAACCCGTGGTTGATTTTAATGAAACGTCTGCTCCGGTAGTTCGCATGGAAACCATAAACATAACACTTGCAGTAGCAAGCACATTTGGAACTTGATGTCTTTCAGCTTAATGTAAAGTCGGCGTTCTTGAATAGAGAGCTGCAAGAGGAGGTTTATGTTAGCCACAAGGTTTTGCGGTAAATGGAGAGGAGAATAAAGTCTATAGACTTTGAAATGCACTGAACGGATTGAGTCAAGCAGCATGAGCATAGAACTGCAAGATCAATGGGTACCTTCTTCAAAATGGTTTTCAAAAAAGCAAGAATGAACCGGCTATGTGATGAAAGAAGGTACTAAATTTTTAGTTGTTTGCTTGTATATTGATGATTTGTTATATTAAGGAACTAAAGGAGTTCAAGCAAAAGATGATGGCAGATTTTGAAATAATGGACCTTGGCTTAATGAAGTACTTTCTAGGCATTCAAGTTAAGCAAAGTAAGGGAGAAATCTTTCTTTCACAAGAATATGTTGAGGACTTGCTCAAGAAATTTCAAATGGAAAGTTATAAACCAGTAAGCATACCAATGATGCCAAATGAAAAATTGCATCTGAATGATGGCTCAAAGAAAACTGAAGAGGAGACTTTTCGAAGCTTGGTGGGTTCACTCATTTATCTCACTCACACAAGACCTGAATAACGTATGTCATGAGCTTAGTTTCAAGGTTTATGCATAATCCTTGTCAAGTTCATTTTGCTGCAGCAAAAAGAATTTTACAGTATCTCCAAGGGACAAAAATGTTCAGACTTTGATATGTTAAAGAAAAAGAGAGCAAGTTGGTCGGGTTTACAAATAGTGACTGGACAGGATCACTTGATGACCTAAAAGCACCTCAAGATACATTTTTTTGTCTTTACCTAATTGTCATTTCATGGGGTTCACGAAAGCAAAGACAGTGGCTTTATCATCGGAGGAAGCCGAGTACATTGCGGCAACATAAGTAGCATGTGAAGCATTTGGTTGCATCGAATTCTAAGTGATATGCAACAAGTTCAAAAGGAGCCAACGAAGATATGTTGCAACAATATGTCAGCACTAGTGGCAATGACGAAAAATCCAATGTTGCATGTTCGCTCAAAGCATATTGAGCTTCACCATCACTTTATTCATGAATTGGTAAGTTAGGAAGAGATTGTGATGGACTTCATAAATACGAATGATCAAGTTGTTGATTTTCTTACTAAAGCAGTCACTGTGGAGAAATTCGAGAAGTTCAATATGGAACTAAAAATTACAAATTAAAGAGGAGTGTTGAAATTAATTTGAAATTTTTCTAAACTATGGTAGAGAAATTAGTTAATTGTTGTATCCACCAACTACTTCATTAATTAAGAAGTCTCTAAAAGTTCCAGGCACTCATATAAATAGGGGAGTGCTCTCTGGTCTGATGTAGGAAGAAAAACAAAAAATAATAGCAGCAAAAATTATAAGTGCAGCAGCTTGTTAGTGTCAAAATTTTGATATTACTCTTCTTGCAATTACTAGCAGCCCTTCATCTGAACAATTTGTTTCTTAATTATCATTTCCTTCTATAATAAAAGAAGTTTACCAACATAAATATCAATAATCCTTTCATTTTTAACTCACTACATTTCTGGTGATCCAAGGTTAGACTGTTAATGGATAGGGTTTTACCCTACCCATACCCAAATCCAATACATAACCTTAAAAGTATTTGTTTACACTACCCTACCCGGACCCGATCTGAGACCTAACGGGTCTAAGCTTCGAGTCCAACTAGACAGACTCGAAATTTCGAGTCAGGTTCAGGCCAGACCTTCTTCTTTTGTGTTTTTGTGTGTTTTATATTTATATTTCGTAAATTTTATCTGGCTGTTTTTTTTTTTTAGAAAGAAAATTTGTTTCTAAGTTTTCCCAAATCACTTTCATTAGGACTCGAACCCACGACCAATGTATTCACAAGTGAAGCAACTTATCATCAAGCTATATATATGTTTGTTGCCTGACTATCATTTCTTCCAATAATATATACACACACACACACTACACGCATACATACATACAATTTATATGTTTTAAATATACATACGAAATATCATAATTGTTTTTTTTATTCAAAAAAATTGAAAATAATATTGAAAAATATCCCATTCCACTAATTTTTCATGTTAAAAGACTCAAAATTCAATTTTTAAACTAATTTAATTATCCTTTAACTTTACTTCAATATATATATATATATATATATATATATATTTCAACTTATCAGATTGAAAATTTTCAATGGATTAACAAAAGATAGTAATCATACCCGTTGGGTATCATTACCCATCGGGTATGAACGGGTAAAACCCTATCCTGACCCATGCATTGGTATCAGCGTGGGTTTGGATAGGATATAGGTAGATTCTAAAATTTAGAGTACGAATAAAGTATGGATAAAAAAGAAATAGCTTTGAGTAGGGTAAAATTCTTTCCATTGAGATGCCTAAATGAGGCTATCCCAAAACACATACTTATCAATAGTTCGACAAGGACCATAGACAGAAGTAGACACGAGACTAGAGGGAATTTGAGCATGAATAAGCCATCTATTTTTTTTCGATGACTTGAATACCAAGAATTGGCAGGAACAAGGACTAAAGAATTGAGACCAAATTTAACAGAGGTTAGAATTCTCAACTATGGGTTCACTTTGGATTTTTGAGTCTCTTCTAATTTGGATGATTCGAACTTCCATGATGACAAAAGGTTCTGTAGGCTTAAGATGGTGCATTGCGCCAAGAAGTTCAATGTCGCCCAAGAGGTTCTGAAACTCCAAGTTGGCACCAGAATTAAGAAATAAATGCAGTTCGGCCACTAAAAATAATGTAAGCAACCATTGGGAATTTTGAACCCGACCTAAATCGAACACGCAACCTTCTAGTCTGGAGTCAGGCGCACTACCATTTCGCCACGGATCCTATGCGTTTTAGCCGTCCAACTAATAAATTTACCCGCAGAAGACATGAGTTTCGATACCGCGTTCAACTAAAATTCCAAGGGATGTGAGTTCAGTTTGGTGATCCATGACGCACAATTCATTCCATCGCAACGAGTTGGATGTAGCGGCGGAGATGGTCCCAAAGTTTGTGAAATTTTGTGTTAATCATAAGAGTAGCACACCATTTAGCTAATGTTGAATTTGGTAGGACTTCATCCGAGTGTATTTCTGAGTACTCGTATCAAAGATTCATTACATTACAAGCAGTGACGGAGCCAAAATTCTATCAACTAGGGTCATTGAAGATATATGGCAAAACAAAGTGATACACACACACACCTAATGAAGGTATACACACACATAATGAAAGAAAATAAATTTGTTAATTTCAACTATAAACAAAGCTTCACAAGAAGTTCATAGTTACAAGTTTGTTTTATCGCATATATTCATACCATCTTCTCATATTCATAAGTGATGCATGGTTGAATCATCAAAAACAATACCCCAAATATCCTTGAAACATATTTAATCAAAAATATATTTAATTAATAAAATTTTTGAAGAATTTATGATAGTTTATTTAAAATAATCCTAAGGCTAAGTGAAAAAGAAAAATAATTTTGCCTAAATAATTTGTCTTGACCCCTTTGTAAGTTTTCAATTCCATCACTGGGGTCAGATAAACAAATACCATCAAAAAATGAAGAAAATTACCAAATTGTCACGTGAATCATAACCATTTATATTTAGGTTTTAGAAGCTCGGTGGGGTCAATTGCACCCCCTAGGATCAATGTGGCTCCGCCCATGATTGCAAATAATATAATCCCATGGGATTAACCTGTGATCTTTCCATCAAAAAAAAAAAGGAAAGAAAAATTTTATTATTAAAAAAATATAATGAGAAAAATAAATTTTTCAATGAAACAACAATTATTTTTGAGTAGTTTCATAAGTTTATACTTAAAGATTTATGTTAAAAAAAATTTCTAGTGCCTAAAAAATATCCAACATGCCATTAAAAATGTCAAAAATTATTTTATTTTAATTAAATTATGAACTCGTTAAATGATGTACCAAATGGGAGTGTCATATATGATACGATATCAAAGACGCGGCTGACGCTACACGGTTCCAATTTAAAGTGTGTCCATTAACGTCCTTTTGGTATGACTTCCGTCTTCTATTTCCATGTTATAACTGACTTCTAAAACATACAAAAATGTTTACTCTTTGGCAATCTTTTTCGCAGCTTGAGCTGCAAACATTTTCAAAATGGCACTCAACTGAACTCAAATTTTCAAAAAGTTACATCTTATCTACAATTTAGAAAGAAATAAGTCATCCTCACTTTCGTCAAATCCTCAGACCACGTACCCCTTTATTTCCTGTTTTAGTATGTCTAGATATAATCACTTTTTTATTTCAACAAAAAAAAAAGATATAATCACTTTTTTCTACTATTAATCCAACCACATTTCATTTCAACATTTGAGACACGGATCAAAAGAAAAGCAAAAACAAAACAAAACAAAACGGCAATGCCCAAAGCGATATTTCTTCAAATAGACAATTACCATGGATGCCTCAAAGTTATCTTAACCTTTACATTAAGGAATACAAAGCCAAACATGTAATTATCTTTGAAGCTGTTTGAGCAACATCAAGATCTAATTTTAGAGTAAGTTCAAGTGAACGGCATGTGGTTTAATAATGCTACATCATGTTCAACTCCATCGTCGCACTATTCTAAGATCAACGGCTCAGATGATTCGCTGCCGTATATGAATAATGCAAAGCAATAGGAGCTGTTCCTTGGGATATTCCAGGAGCTGCCACCTGTGGTGGCTGTGCAACAGATGAACTATACCAGGAAGCAGAAGCTGTAGGGTAGGAGTTGTACGCAACTGCATTATCTCTATACAGTGGTTCCCTCTGTAAAGGCAATTGATGATAAGAAGCTGGGACTTGAGACTGTGAAACGGATGCCGCATAATGGGCCCCACCTGCTGGGTTAGAATTGTATGCAACTGCTGTTTCTTGATATTGTGTGCCCCTCTGTAGAGGCAATTGATGATAAGCAACGGAGCCATGTGGCTGAGGTAACGGCATTTGATGATGCCTTTCCAAAATGGTGACTTGATCACGAGGAGCTCTCTCTTCTACAGTCCTGTACCTGTCACAGCAGTATTAGAACATCAGTGAACTACCTTTCCACTGATTAAATACGAATGTAGTAAAGGAATGACATGAAATGAGAAAAATTAAATTGATGCACCTGATGTAAGGCCCAAGAGAATTGGGGGGTGGGGGTACTCATTTAGGTCTATTGCCACTTAATAGCCCAAGCAGATTGGCTATAAATATAATGCCTTATTTACTCTTATGGAATCTGTGAGAGGAAAATTCTGAAAACACATAAATAATGTATGTTTTGGACCTTTCAAACCCTTATAAAGGAAGGTCTATATAATATAATCACTTTAATTTACAAACATAACATTTTCAATTTGACTATTTGGCATACTTGGGAATCCATGTGATATTCATTTAATGTAAGGGTTGTTGAATGTTAATGTATGCTATTGATAATATACAAGGACATCAATATAATGTTACATAACAAGAATCGTATAGAAACAAAACATGTATGGGTGGTGGAGATTTTGCAATATATTTGTTAACCTAATGGTGGTGGTGCTATTGGGATGTTAAACCTTTTAAATTCTCCAAATGGCACAACTCTCATTCTCCTCTCCCAATTCTTTATTCCTATTTCGCAATGGGATTACCTTCTAGCAAAGTTCGGCCACATGTTGCCCTGCCGCTACCCATCCTAGCCTTACCATGCCAAAATTTTGTTTCTAGTACTGCTTCGTGCAGGTAATTGTCTTTTGATTTACCTGCCTTCCAGTGAAGGGGATGGTATAGCATCTATACACAGTTATCAAAATGATTTCTTGGAGAACTCTATAGGACATTTCTCATGAGGGGGATGGTATGGCATCTCCAGAATTCAATTCACCAATGAGGACAAACCCACAAACTTCGATACACAAAAAGCCAGTCATAAAACTGAACTTTTTGCATGGTAACTCTCATCATAAGAAATGAAGTATCCAGAAATATTACAAAACACAAGTAGGTACTCCAATAACAAAATGTAATACAACAGCATGAGGTTGAAGCAGAGAAAATTAAGAAGAAAAAGGATCAGGACAAGTGAGTGACTAAAAAATTAAGCACATAATATAAGAAACTAAGCATGTACGCAAAACAGATGTAATATTGCAAACAGTTTTATCATAGCAAAGATATCTGGATCAAATATGAAGCAACTCCACTCAAGTGTTGTTCAAAGATGCACGTTGGGGGTTTCAGTTTCTTCCATAGTTCAAAGTAGTTTCACCAGAATTTCGACGCGACCATATTCAACACAAGAATCCCATGCTCCAACAAGCAAGACTTGTGAACCAGATAATCATTTAAATGCAATAGCTGAGCATCGAAATCACAAAAACAGGAGACACAAAAAGTCCAGAGCAAGTAGCCATAGCTAATTGGATAGCTTACAACCCATAATTCTGCTCCGAATAATTAAAACAGTAATCTTATTAAACCCTCCTCCCAAGCCCCCGGAAAAGTTAAGCGAGTCAAAGAGAAGTAGTACC
>JAOWBU010000169.1:0-50000 GCA_026212405.1 Petrea volubilis | reverse complement strand
ATACTTCGTCTCTTGCCATGTTAGCTCAACGGCCGGACACGTCATTGATTTTTAAAATTCTACACCTAAAATCAGTCGGTGGGACTAAATGCGGTAAAATTCGTTTCCTAGTGGACTAAATGTGGGAAAAAATATCCCGTGGGACTAAATGTGGCAGGTGAGCTTTTCTGTGGGACCAAAAAAGGATTTATCTCGAAAATAATAAATTCTATTGGAAATTAACTTCCATTACTATTTGTCTCCCTTAGCTAGAAGAAGATTAAGCAACATGATAAAATATTGGACAAATTATGTCTACATCCCTTGAAGTATGGTATAATTACAAATTAGTTTCTTTTATTTTTTAGAAATCACTAATACCCCCCTGAGTTATGTGTTAACTTAATAAAATTCATCAAGGCAAGACATAATTGTGAGTTGTAATGCTATTGTTTTAGACGAGATTTTGAGATGGGATTAGTATAGTCTTGACAAGTTCAAGATATAGAAATTATATATGAACTTAATTTCAATAAAAAAGTAATAGTGGTATCGAATTATAGATAATGATATATTCGGGGGTTTATGGTGGTATAAGTGAAATTATTTTGTGAAAGTTGATGGAATAAAAAAATTGATTGAGAGATTTTGCTAAATTCGACGAGACATATTTTTTAGTGGCTAGGTTGACTACTATGATTGCAGAAAAATTATTTTTTTGCATATATCTATTAATGTTTACAAGAAGGACCTAAACCTTGGGGGGGGGGGGAATTTGTAATTTTTAAAATAAGAGGGATTAGTTTGTAATTGTACAATATCTCAAGGGGTGTAGGCATAATTTGCCCTAAAATATTTCCATAGTAAATTTCTATTCGTGAAAGGATTTTATTATAAAATTAACCAATAAAATATGAAAGACATAAACGAATAACGAAACTAGAACGAAAAGATCACACAAGATATATGTAATTCGGCTAAATTGAATGTCCAAAGGTGATGATGATAAATTCACTAGATCTTTGGAGAATTACAGTATGATCTTAATAAACTTAAGGGAAGCCTTTCATATTAATTTCAAATTTGGTTTTAAAAAGAATACAAAACAGATTTGAAAAGAGTGAAAACTTGACTAAACTCTTCTGATTTGGCTTCAAAAAGGTGAAATGCCTCAATGGCCTGTTCTTTATAGTTTCTGCAATGTTGTCATATATACAAGCTCACGAAACCACAATCTCGTATCAACTATAGTACAAATACACAATGACAAATAAAATCAAAGAAAACATGAGCATGACAGAGCGGAAGATGTCAGCAAACTGATTTTGAGAAGTAACAAATGAGTCTCAAGAGTACGTGATTGAATGTGTTGTCGAACAAAATGACAGTCCATCACGATGTGCTTGATACATTCATGATACAATTGTGAATATTTTAACTTTTCTAACCCTGTCTCTTTGTCTGATATTGTTGATCATACCTGTATTTGGAGCCATTTCCAGCTCCGAATATAATATTGTAGTACTTAGGTGCCACGAGACAGAAAGGTTGGCACTTTTTAAATTCAAGGCTGAGCTATGTTGTGTGGTGCGCAAGTGCACGCAGTCGTACAAGTAATACAAAGTGGGTAGAGTGTCAAATCCCACAGGGATTGTGATTTGGCCCATGAAAGTGACTCGTGTTGTTTAGCTAAATGGATCAATTTGAGTAGTGGTTTTGATTTTCTAAATAAACCTTAATTTCTTAATAAAAACAACTTGCGAAAAACAATAATAACAAATAATCAAGACGAGAAATGCAAGTGTAAGGTGATTTCATTCACCTAATTCGCTATTCTAATCCAATTCCTAAGTTGAGTGGTTTCGTGGTTGTGTGAAGCCTAGGAACAAATATATCCACAATCTCTCTCGAGTATTGCGGAATTAATTCATACAATCCCTCTAAGCCTAAGACTAAACAATTCTCATTCAATTAATCCCAACTTTAGAATTATTTGTATAAATTTTAATCACTGCCTTAAGGCTCAATCAAGGTTAAATTCATTCTCATGCAACTTTAACCCAATTGATCTTGTCTAATTAGAGTTATTATCGTGAATCGTCTCTCGACCTCATCACGATTCTCAAATTCGCTAATTAGGGGTGATCAAACCCTAACCACGTACTATGAAAACAGATTCAAATTCACAGGACTTTCATAGAAAAGCGGAAAAGGCAAACTACACCATCCTTACACTTAATTAAAATTAGTTCATCATGAAACTAAACGTAAGAACGAAATATGGAAAAGAATTCATGAAAAGAGAAGAATTTAACTTATTTGCTAAAACTTTTAGGCGTAAAACTACCCTCATTCGGTTGTTCTTCCCTTGGTTCTTGATTTCTCCCTCCTTCCGTTCTCGACAAAATCCCCAAAAGATGAATCGAACCCCAAAAAAGAAAAAAATAAAAAATGATGATTCCCCCTCCAAACATTCCAAGAGTTCTAATCTATCTCTATCTAAAAAAAAATTCTCCCCTTGGTTTTTGGCTTGAATCTGGACTCAATTGTGGTAGAGAAACGCCTAGCATATCTTTCCAAATTAGCACCTCAGTCAAATAAGGAAGGTTGTTAATTGTTGTCGCAGACATTGCGTATGTACGCAAAATATTTTGCATACATACGCAAACTTACAGATTTGTTTTTATTCAAACTCGCTGGCTTTGGGTAAGTACTCAAAATTTCTTGCGTACATACGTATTTTTACAGCCATTTTCCTCTGAATTACTTGCATTGGATTGTTACTCGAAATAGTTTGCGTAAATACGCAACTTCTGATTCTACTTTCCATGCCCTTTATGGCCTTTTTCCCTTCTTACCTACAAAACAATGATTTAGCACAAACTTACGCATAATAAGACCTGAAATGAGAAAAATACGTGATGAGTCCTACAAAATAAACATAAAAATCAACTATAATTATGGACTTATCAAGCTAATAGATGATTGAAAACTTAATGTCATCGTACTTTTGTGAGAAATTCAATAAACAACTTCATTCTTTAAAGTTTAGATTTGATAATTGAAGCAAAAAATAAATAATAAATAAAAGATTTTATAATTAGGAAATATGTAATTATTAATGTGCTGGGTATATTTTTTTAAAAAAGGTTTAAAAAATTCCTCCTCATTGGGTTGGATTAATAAATCACGTTACTTGAGTTGTTGGGTCACATTATTAGAGCTTACAATAGAAAGAACAATACAATTTTTATACATTCGATATAGAACAAAATGGAATGAAAAGGAAGGCGAGATGGCGGAGCCAATCACTCCGACTGGACTATCAACATCCAATTCCACTTTGATTGATACAGAATCTAGCAATCGACCTCGCAGGAAAAGATCACTTGCTGAAATATATGATTAATTGAATCAAAACGATACATTATTTTGTCTCTTTGCAAATATTGAACAAATTGAGATTGAAAACGCATCAAAAAACCCTAAATGGAGGATGCCCATGAATGAGGAGATTGATGCCATCAAACAGATGGCACATGAGAGCTTACAACGTTGCCAGTAGGATATAAGCCCATTGAAGTGAAATGGGTTTACAAAATCAAAAGAAACTCAAAAGAAGAAATGGAGTGTTGCAAGGCTTGTAGTGAAATGCAATAAGTAGAGAGCCATAATTGGCCATGATGAAGTCTTAACCCTATTTGCAAAGTTGGAAACCATAGAACTTCTCATTTTGCTAGCAGCTTAATGAAGTAGAAAATACATCAAATGGACGTCAAGTCTGCTTTATTGAATGGTTACCTAGCAGCCTTATTTCGTGCATTTTAACAAGACCTCATTGGAGAGGTTCGCTACAAAATCCCCACTGGTTCAAGAGATTGATGATACTTTGGCTGGCATTGGGGCTCGACTGGACAATGAGATGAGGCAAGGCTTGTAGGCACTTTTTGTGAATAATAAATCAATTAAAACAATTTTTTTTTGAGTGGAAACTAACATTTAAAAAAAGAAAATGTCGTACTAACAGCCCTATCCATATTCCATAACCAACTAAATGTGAATCTTGATCTTGGATAGAAATTATTTGACATCTTGTGGTTACTAGTCAAATAAAGTGAGTGCACATGCGAGTGCGTGAGTACAGTACGCTTGCGCGAGAGCATAAAAATTAAAAAAAAAAATCAATGCGAAAGCATTTAAAACATCTTATGAAAAATTATTCTATATATACATTACAAGAAAACACGGTTTTTTCGGCGAAATTTTCGGCGGATTTAGTCTGCCGAAAAAACCTTCGTCGGTAGTGATTTTTTGGCGGATTTTCGGTGGAATTTTCGTCGAAATTCCACCGAAAATAAAAAATATTTTAAAAAAAAAAATTAATTTTTTCGGCGGAAATTTCGTCAAAATTCCGCTGAAATTATTATTTATTTATTATTATTTTTTTAATTAAATATATTTTCGGCGGAATTTTCCGCTGAAATTTATTTTATATTTTTGAAAATAAAATTTCAATTGCCATACCTAGGAGTCGAACCAGGGACCTCACCCCAACTCGCACGCGCGTGCGTACACGCCCCCAAAATTATCCCAACTTTTGGAGTTGCTGGGCGTCGAACCTCCGACCTCTCGGTTGGCAAACAACTCTCTTACCATTGAGCTATGTTCACTTTGTTGTCATAATTCATTACATTATATATTTATATCATACAACAATTCAAATAAAAATAATTAAAAATAATTAATAATAATAATACGTTTTTTATTTGTTGAAAATTTTAATATTTTTAAATTTTTAAAAAATTTATATATATAATACATAATATTATATACATATATATAGCATACAAAATTCATTTAATTCTAATTAAAATAATAATAATAATTCAAATAAAAATAAAAATTTCAAATTTTAATATATTTTAAAAATATATAAAATTATTATTATTTTTATTTAAAAAAAATATTTTTATTTTTTAAATTCAAAAATTCAAAAATATTATTTTTTATTTATTTTTAATTTTTTAAATTTTCTGGTGGGAATTTCCGCCGAAAATCCGTCGAAAAATTTAAAAAAATTTATGTTTTTAATTATTGTTTTATGTATTTTTAATTTTTTAAATTTTTCGGCGGGAATTTCCACCGAAAATCTCCCAAAAAATTTTGAAAAAAATATTTTTTTAATTATTTTTTATTTAAAAAATATTAATTTTTATTTATTTTTAATTTTTTAAATTTTTCGGAGGGAATTTCCGCCGAAAATCCGCCGAAAAATTTAATAATTATTTTTTTAATTTTTTTAAATTTTTCACCGAAAATCTGCCGAAAAATTTCGGCGGAATATTCGGCCAAAAAATTCCGTCGAAAGTTGAGCGTTTTCTTGTAGTGATAGTTCTAAATTATATATTTAATGCAAAATACATTTAAAAAGGCAGCATAAGCAAAAATAATTTTATTAAATATTACATTTGAATTATGACTTTGATAATTTAATGTTGTTAACTAAAATTTTCAAATTTTCTCACAACCTAAAATTTTTTTATATGAACGCTTGATTCATACACAAAAAGCTAGTTGAAAGAGATAGTATTTTTTTCAAGACTTGGTTATTGTCCTCATATATAAATTTACTATCTAGCAATTAGAATTACTATATAGTAATTACATCAATAGAAGTGTATTTATGTAATTAAGATTTGCATTAATTTTTCTCAAGAGACTAAATAAAAAGATTGTTGGAAGAGTTTATCAATCGAGTGAATATCGACCCTTTAGTATTTCTTTGATTATTATGTCTAGTGCACGAAGATTAAAAGTTAATGTGAGGATTAATAGATCTTAACGTCATCTTAAAGTGAGAACTACGCAATTAATTTGCCAGTTTGAGCACTGAGCGCGAGAGCGACGGGAATGATAGGAGAAGTATTGATACGCTTAGGCGATTTCTTTTCCACATGTGAAATGTTTTTTGAAGGAATTTTGATACAAGCAAATCAAGTAACGTGATGAGTCGAGATAGTTCAAAAGAAAGAAATCAGAATGAATGCATGAGCCAAAATGGCTTAAATGTTTTAAGAGCAAGAATAAAGCGAAAAGTGTTTTGGCAACAGGTTGCCATTTCAAATGACACGCAGGCCGTCGAGCTAAAAATTTAAATTTGTCAGGATAGTTAAGCAGCCGGGGCATCCTTTTCCTGAGCCGTGCCGCTTGGTACAGTTGCCTCATCTGTGGGTGGGTTAGACATCGAAGTCGCCTCCGCTAAATGACCAACCCCATACCCTCCCACTCCATTGACCCGTGGGATCCCTTCACCTAGAAAATCAGCTCAAAATCGAGCAAAGAAAAGATGCAGGGAGGTAGTCACCTCATCGAGCTTAGCAGAGGCAGTCTCAACCTAGTGCTTTTGTTCCAAACCACTCTCATTAGCCTGCTGGTAAGCCTTGATACGTTTATCAGAACTAGCCTTGAACTCTTCGACTTCATTGGAGAGGTTGAGCAGTTGTTGGTCCACCTTTTCGGTGAGTTTCTGCAAGCGTTCCATTTCGGTAACAAGGCCCTCTCGTGTGGTAGACAATTGTAGCTACTGTTCAGCTTTCTGGGTTAGTTGAACCTGAAGTGTTTTCAAATCCTCAACCAGCGGGGCAGTATTGGAAACATGAGGAGTTTGGATAAAAGCGTGGTTACTCACGCCTTTCGTTCCCTAGGCTAGGGAGATTCCTTTCAAAGTCCTCATAAAATCGCCTCTTACTGGGGGCCATGGTGAGGCGAGCAACGTCCCGCAAAATCTAGTCAATGAAATTCTTTCTTGTCCCGAAGATGGCAGGAGCATGTTCAGAGTCCACCCCCGCGAGGAGCCCTTTGAACTCCTGAATACGAGCAAATCCACCACTACCTTGGCACTGCTTAAAGGGGTTGAACCCGACAGTGATCGAGGGGAGGTCGCCTATAGGAAAAAGAGGAGTTAGAACGTACGAACTAGCAAGGAACCAGAGCAGTTAGTAAGGGAGTAGTGTTACCTGAGAGCTACCAGTAGGGGTGTTTGGCAATGAAGAAGCCATATAAGGGACCTGGGCGGCAGGTTGAGCAATAGGCTGTGGGAATCGAAGTCAGAAAATGATGTAGCTAGATAAGAAGAAATAGGCAAAAGAGACATTACCTCAGTCATATTGATAGGAGGAAGAAGAGGCGGCATGTCTATCCTTTCGGATGGACGAAAGACCTGGAATATCGGCAGGTGAGTATCCCGCCACAGTAAGGTCGGCATGAATCTGGTCAACAGCCTCATCGATGTCTGTCTCTTCGGAAGGCGATTCCTCAGCACTCTCAGCTTGAGGGCTGGTAGAAGCGGAAGGAGTACCAATGGGAGAGGGTTCAGAAGCAGAAGCAGAAGCAGGGATCACCAAGCGCCTTTTGGTCACCATTTGTTTAACACGCGTTGGTCTTGGGCTAACAGCGGTGCTAATGGCGTGTTTGCTTCGGCGAAGGGCCTGCGAAGGAAAGAAATCAACACGGTGAAAATCAGAAAGATAGAATCAAAGGAAAGGTACCTGGTTGGAGACATCCGATTCATCATCATCAGAGTTAGACACTTCGATCACGCCCTCAACCTTTGTTGAAGAAAAGTGACGAGCAGAACGATGAGTACCCACCTGAACAGGGGTTGGCATAGGAGTAGGATCAGGGGACGGAATGGGAATTCCAGCAAGAATGGCAACGACAGCGGTCACCATGGCTTCGATCTTCTTGCGGGAGCCTAGAAACAAAATGAGTAGAGATTCAGCGACAGTATAAGAAAAGACCAAGATAGTGGGGGTAGGGATGAAGGTAATACCTTCCCCTTCTATGGTTACTGCATTACTCCGAAAAGGGACAACGAGTCCAAAGAGCTCAACCCTACGAACTCCCACGGGGTCATCAGCAAACAAACCGCTGAAGGTAACCTCGTTATGGAAGCTCATGGGCCTTTCAAGGGGAAGGTTGGGGATAATCATCCAAGGGACAAAATAAGGTAAAAGGGGGGCAGTCAAGCATGGTAGTTTGTAAAAGTAGACCAATGTGAGGTCTTGTCTTCTAGTCTGTTCCTAACGGTATAAAAATGCTTTTTTTGCCTTAACTATCATTTTTTCTTTCTTTTCGAAAAAAGTAATGGAAGCTTGCCTAATGCATATGTCACGGTGAAGGGGATTCCAGTTAACATTATAAAAGCGTTCAAATTTCTGAACACCTTTTTCGCCCGCGACAGATTTGACGAGCACATCTTCAGGGAAAGACACATCGGTAGCGACCTTTTGGGGCACAATCGAAAAGGTGAAATGGGCCACAACCGCATAAGCAGGCTCAGTTCGAGATCAGCCCAGATATCCATTCCACCAAGTATTGAAGGCCGAGGTGGCTCTAGGGTCTCTAGCAAAATAGGTGAGTTCGAATTCATTTAGGCTACGCCAAGAACCCTCTGTTAAGCTCCTGAAGACATTAGCACCCCGATTTTGTATTTGTTCAGCTTGAAACGTGACAAGTTAATCGTTACGACTGGGGCGGACGACCAAACTGATGTGGAAAGATTCATCCCTTTTCTACAGAAAGATCACCAATAACCTCTCGAATGAAGTCCTTGATTCCAGCCAGGCACTTCCAGACAACATCAAGTGACAAAGTGAATAGTGGTAAAATTTGAGTTTGTGTTGTACTATTGACAACTACGAACAATCTTGTATATGGTGAATACTTAGTAACAACAAATATTTGGTAACTAATTATAATGAGAATTGGTTTTGCCATTAAGTTGTTACCATCAAGGTATCAATAATTATAAATCAGTAACAATTTAAAATGTTGAATTTGTCACCTTTAAATAATTTGGTGAAATTATAAAAATACTTTTATTTTATCAATATCATTCGTGACAAAATTGAAAACTACTGTCACTTAATAAATACTAGTAGCAAAGACACGTTTGATGTGTGTGCAAAATAAAAAAAATATAATTTAATTGTATTTTTATAAAGTAAATTATATTTTTTTTTAATTTTTTTGTGCATAATAGATTTTTAACTATGTTTAATGGATTTAGTAAATTTTATAATAATTAAAAGAAAAATTAAAAAAGAAAATATCAAATGGTGAGGGAGGGAGAGGAGAAATTAAATAGTACATGGAAGAGGAAAGATGAGGTAGTAGAGAAAAAGTAGAGAACATATAGAAATTAATTGATAGAAGAAAGACATAGAAGCGGTTACTATTCTATCTGATGCTTTATGAATAGTACAGATGGATTATTCATTAGGAAGAAAGTAATCCCAAAGATTGCATACTCAGTGCACCTTCCTTGAACCGACTCTCCCTTCCTTAAGTTGGACCCTCACTTCAATGCGAGAAAAAATGTTTATGTTTTATTACTGAATGATCACCTCATCTAAAGTTTAAGGTGATAGAAAGGAAAAACATCCACTGATGTTTAGGATTGAATATGGCCGAACTGGAAGCCCATCGTCTTTGGTCACTGATGTGGAAAGATTTAGACCTATGGCGGTAGAAAGCTGGGTCACCGCTGCAAAGGACTTCCCACTTTGGAATGCTACTGTCTCGCGGAAGGTAGAAACGGTCGAAGGCTTGTTCGGGGTTGGTAGTCGAAATGGTAGTACGTACTAAAAATGTTGCGAAGAGCTCCCTCTCCATCACATTTGCACTAGCCAAAGACCTCCGTGATGGATTTTCCTCTTTTTTGGGTCTTGTCTCACCTTGACCAACTTGCGCAAACCCTTGTAAACAAAAGCCAGCACGGTTGGACCAAGAGCCAAATCAGTACCCGCAGCCAGCGTCCCTGCCATGTAATAAAACTCCATGGTTTGTTAACATGATTGGCTGCAAAAAAACATATCTACACAGCCACAATGCCAAAAATCAGACGTGTTCTTCATTAGAGACTGGGGTGGCTTTGTTGACAAAATGGGAGATGATGTGCCCATAGCTAGTCATAGGTTTGCTCTCACAGGATAAATGGGAAATCTCTAGTATTTCGATATCATCATACCTTACTTCAACACCAATAGGACAGCCAGATGAATGAAACCCTGCCAGTTGCTCCAAATCGAGAAGAGTTAAAGTCATGGGTCCTACAGCAAAGTGAAAAGTATTATTGATTTTGCACTAGAATGGTAGCACCGCTTGCAAAAAACCCCAAATCAAGAGAATAGGGGGGTTTTGAAACCTGAATGGGCTCATAAATTCCAATGGTCTTCCATAGTTGGCCATAGACAGCCTCAACACGGGCGCACCAGTTTACAAAGTCGCGGTGAACAGAAGAGTTGGGTGACCATTGGCCAGTTGCGAATAGAGGTGCTGAAAACATAGCCCGCTGGATATGGCAAGTGCTCCTTGAAGCGAGTGAGGTCACGAGGATGGTCTCGAGGGACTTCTCCGTTGAGATGGAGCCCAAAGAGTGGGAACCCTAGCAGAAAAAGATGATTCATCCTTGGGATGCCATTACTGATTGCGAAGGAATTAGGGTTTCGAAATTGGGGAAGATGAGTGAGAATGATGGTAAAGGTAAACGGTGGGTAAGAGTGAGGGATTTTTTAAGTCAAAGATTAACAGTTGGAAGAGTCCTGAGGGTTTTAGGGATAAACACTTGAAGGGTTGAAAAAAGGGGAAATTAGGAATGGGGGATTAAAAGGAGTCCCGGACGTGGTGGACACTAGGTAAGAAACGACTAGTATCGGGAAACTCAAAGGACGCCATCATGGCGGCGCAAGTAACAGTTGTAATTTAAGACTACAAAAAAAGAGAAAAATATAGAAAAAAAATATGTCCACGAAGGAATGAACGAAAAATGTTGCAGAAGGTTCAATAAGGACATCCTCATGGCCTTGTGGCCAAGCATTACTGGTAACATAAAGGCCACGGCGTTTACGACAGTACGTTGAAGAAACTGAGATTGCCATATTCAATATGGCAAGCATGAGGAAAAAGCCGCCAATTTAGTGGCGCAAAGAAAAGGAAATTTCAATTAAGTTACGATCGAATCTTGCAATTAATAAAGCCCAGGTCACTTCGACACTTACACGGAGACCTATGGTGGAGGCCCAGGCCGAAATGAAATAACAGCCCATGGCCCAGTCAGCAGGAATATAAAGTCAGAAAAGTAAGATAAATACATGAATAATCAGATCCCTTATTTTTAGGGGTTGTTAGATGGGAATAACTAATGATAAGCTTAAAATGTATACACTTTTATGGGCAAGCTTCGTGTGTTTTTCATTGATTTTTATTAAGGTTTTAAAGTTCTAAGGATGAAATTTGTGCTTTATGTAATACAACCTTAATTTGATCAATTTAAAGTGTTTTTGCACCCCTAAAGCATGTCTTTTTACAAGGTTTTGATGCCTATATCCACCCACAAGAGTTTCATGATGTTATTGAAGGAAATTGGGGCTGAAATCAAGCCGAAAAAATGGGCGCGCACGCCGGGACGGCTTAAGCCGTCCCGACCCTCCAGAAACAACCCTAAATGTTCGATTTAGGACGGTTTAAGCCGTCACTTCCAGCAAGGCCGTCCCGCTGTGTCCAGAGAGTGTCCTAAAGGTTCAATTTTGGACGTCTCCGAGGTCCGAAGCCCTCCCGATGCGATGCGCCAACAAGGAAAGTTGTTTCCTATTAGGATTTTGACAACCGTTGCCCTACACCTATTTAAGGGACGTCTTGTGCACGATTTTAGGGGACTTTTCAGCCGATATTTCAAGGAGAATTCTAGGGCGAAAGCTTACGAAGAGTGATAATTAAAAGGCCAAGCTCCTCCATCTCTCAAGATTATCGTCAAAAGCCGAGTTTGCGTTTATGTTTTCTTTTAATTTCATCATGTTCTTGTTTTGTTTTCTTTTCACTATGTCTAGCTAATTAAATTATAGGGTTCTAGGCTAGTCGTTGATGAAACCCTTGTGATTTTTGTTGACCCTCTTTGATTTTAATTTTACATACTTCCTATCTATAATTCAAGGTTTTATTACTTGTGAATTTTTGGCCAAACTTTGCAAGCTTTGAGATTTATATTCGACTACGAAAGGGTGTGAATAAAATCTGACTATTTGTGTTATAGACATAAGGGATGCATAGATTAGAAATAATCGTGCTCTTGTGCAATCGGTTAGGTTAATTAGCGAGGACTTTTTAACTAACACAACTTTTGTGCGCAATGGGCCATGGAATCCGTATGTGATCACGAAAGTAGACACATAGCATTCTTTGGCACGTTTGTTTTACTTTCGAAAAGAGATTACAAATATTTTCGTGAGTTGGATCGTGGGAAGGTGTATTAATTAAAATCAATGGAGGTTTAATTGGTCACAAAGGGGGATTCAATTGGCGATACCTAGGCCCTAGCTTGTTTTTATTGGATTATTTGCTTTGAATTAGTTGTTAGTTTCATCTGATCCCAATCAATTTTCGAAGCTTAAACAATAGAAAATTTATAAGTTTGGTACTTGGTAGCCCGTTCCTCGTGGGAACGATACTTTTACTTTCACTTTATTACTTGAGCGACCCGTACACTTGCGGAAAAAATCGCAACAAGTTTTTGGCGCCGTTGCCGGGGAACGGTGATTACCAATATCAAACGAATTTTAGTATCTATTGATTTAAGCACAATTATTTATTTTTACTTTTATTTTTCTGTGTTTTATTTTCAGTTCATACATCTTGTTTTTCTTGGTGCAGGAGTAGGCGTACGTAAAGGTCTCGAAGTTTCGACTTGGTACCGTTTGATCCCGAGATAGAGAGAACTTTCCATCAACTTCGTCGTGATCAAGGACAAGAATTAGACCAAGCGTTGGCCTTACCAGCTGTTGAGATGGCTCAACAAAATCGAACGTTGAGGGACAATGCACTATTTGATACCACGAGAATCCAAGGAAGCATCGCCATGCCAGCTATCGATGCCAACAACTTTGAGATCAAGCCAGCAATCATCAATACCGTGCAGCAACACCAGTTTGGGGGAGGCGCAACAGAGGATCCCAACTCGTACTTGTCTCACTTTTTGGCAATTCGTACTTGGCACACTGATGTCCAAATCCACTGAAGCCGCATGTCAATTGATTGAGGAGATAGCGGCTAATGATTACCAATGGGGGACGAGTAGGGCAACCCCTTCTTTCTCACAGGCTCCAAAGGTTGCCGGTATGCTTGAGTTAGATACCATGTCTTACATCAATTCTAAATTTGATGCATTATTTCAAAAGTTTGATCAACTATCTGTTAACGCGGTGTCTAACCCTCCTTTGAGATGTGGTGTTTGTGGAGGTCCTCATAACATGAATGAGTGTCCAAATCAATTCCCTCCAAAGCAAGTTCAATATGTCAATAATAGGACCCAAAACAACCCCTATGCACCCACGTATAATCCAGGATGGAAAAATCATCCCAATTTTTCTTAGGGGGGTAATCAAACCAGTCAAAACCAACAATTTGGGCAACCTAAGGCAAATGTCCACTCCACACCTCCAGGGTTTCCTTCACAGCAACATCAACCATCCCAACCCGAGCCAAGATCTTCCTTAGAAGCCACAATTGAAAAATTCATGCAATCTACCATGGACCAATTTGGCCAGATTAAACATCAATTGGAGAACTTTAATTCTCGGCTAAATAGGATTGAAGCGCAAGGAAGTACATCAACTTTTAGGCAACAAGGGCAATTACCTAGTCAAACAGAGGTGAATCCAAGAGAGCATTGTAATGCAGTCACCTTAAAAACTGGGCATGAACTACAAGACTTGCCAAGAAAAATAAAGAATTTTGATGGGCCAAAGGATGAGGACAAGTCTAAGGGAGTCAATGGCAATATAAAAGAGATGGAAGAAGAGAAGATGAAGAACGCAAGTGATATTAAACCTTATGTGCCCCCAGTACCATTCCCCCAAAGGTTGATCGCTCATAAATTGGACAAGGACTTTGGAAAATTCAAGGATTTGCTTAAACAACTTCACATCAACATACCCTTCTTAGGAGCACTCGCACAAATGCCAAAGTATGTGAAGTTCTTGAAAGAAATCTTGTCCAAAAAAATGAAGCTCGAGGAATTTTCAACAGTCACCCTCACGGAAGAGTGCAGTGCCATCATACAAAATAAGTTCCCTCTGAAGTTAAAGGACCCAGGGAGTTTTTCTATTCCTTGCAAAATTGGCAATCTTAGTTTTGATAAAGCTTTATGTGACTTAGGTACTAGTGTGAGTTTAATGCCTTTGTATATTTGTTGGAAACTTGGCTTAGGCGAATTAAAGCCTACAACAGTAAATTTGCAACTTGTAGATAGATCAATCAAGCACCCATATGGAGTTTTGGAAAACGTGCTCATGAAAGTAGGAAAGTTCTATTTTCCAACGGATTTTTTTGTGCTTGAGATGGAAGAGTGCCATGAGTTGCCTTTAATTTTGGGGAGACCATTCCTAGCAACCGCGGGGGCAATTATTGATGTCAAAAAGGGAAAATTAACACTATGGGTTGATGATGAAGAAATTAATTTCATGGTGTTCAAGTCTGACATACCCACCTCCATCAAAGAGACATGCAACTCGCTTGGTGTTATCCAAGAACCACTCCATACCTTACCTTCACCTCTCAAGCTTAATGAACTCCACAATTCACAAGACTTAGGTCACAAAAAGCAAGTGAAGAAGCTAAAAATTCTTGGGAGCAAATGTCGACACAAAATGCGTAGGTCGGACTTTGGGAATTGCAAGGGTGAAGAGTTTGGAAAAGGGGAGATTGGGCTAAGCCATATCAATTAATTAAGCCCTGCAAAGTCAAGCTAACGACTATAACTTAGAACTACACCCTCTACCCCTTCTCTCTTTTACTTTAATGTTCCTTTTATTTCTTTTCTTATCTTTTGTTTTATTTTGATTTTTATATTTTCTTTGATCTAGGTAAAAGGAAGATCATAAACAACAAACTGGCTTGATTCTTTTGACACACACTAGATATTCTCTTCTCGTCACCCCTTCCATTAGGGAAGTGTCTCTCTCTACTTTTCTTTTCTCTTTTGTGCATTGAGGACATTGCAAATTTTAAGTGTGGGGGGGATATAGGGATTTCTGAGTTTCACCTTTTATATTGCTTGTGTGAGAGGTTTTATCATCTTGGAACATACATTAAAAGGCTAAAGTGGTTTTGAGCATAGGAAGTAGAACTTTCAGTATGATAATTTTGAGCATTATTTTGGAAAAGTGCCTTGCCAGCATCTATCAAACTTGTTTGTGATAGGTGCATATGAGAAACTATCTCGCCTGTTGTGTGAATTATGGATTGAGCATATGTGTGCAAGGCTCTGTGTTTGCACGTGTTGAGAATAGGTTATTGAAGTTTGTTTTGATCACTGCTAGCTTATAAAGAGGGTGAGTCACGTATAAAGTAATCTTTTTGTGCCTAGTCCAAAACACGTTTTAAGTGATTAGAGCGGTTTCCTTCTTGATTGTTTCGTGCTAAATTTCTTAGTGTTCTCTTAATATTCATGGGTTGTGAAAAAAAAAAAGAGAGAAAAAATGAGTTATATGTAGACTGAGTAACCGGGTACATGTATCACAAATGTGTGTCCTCGCATAAAAAGGTTGCGTATATGCTCTTGAAAAAAAAAAAGAAGAAAAAGCTATATGTGATAAAAATCCCAAATTGAGAACCTTTGAAATTGGTTGTAGAAGCACAAGTTGGAACGTCTATATCACTAGCGTGTTTGTCGTAGGTAGAAAGAACAAATTTATTGTATAAAGTGACTTTTCAGCTTAAGTTGCACGTTGGTTATGTTGGCTTCGTAACTTGCTATCGACATTCCTCATTAGATCTTGACGCATATGTTTGTTGTTGAATGAAGTGAATGTAAGTTTGAGAAAATCTTGTTTCGAAATATGCACTTGTTAGGAATAAGAGAGATAGTTGTGTGGCAAGGTACGATCATAGTTGTATAATTATATCTTTATATAAAACTCTTGAAATGTTCAACTTTCCTTTGCTCGAGGACGAGCAAATGTTTAAGTGTGGGGGAGTTTGATAAGCTTAAAATGTATACACTTTTATGGGCAAGCTTCGTGTGTTTTTCATTGATTTTTATTAAGGTTTTAAAGTTCTAAGGATGAAATTTGTGTTTTATGTAATACAACCTTAATTTGATCAATTTAAAGTGTTTTTGCACCCCTAAAGCATGTTTTTTTACAAGGTTTTGATGCCTATATCCACCCACAAGAGTTTCATGATTTTATTGTAGGAAATTGGGGCCGAAATCAAGCCGAAAAAATGGGCGCGCACGCCAGGACAGCTTAAGCCGTCCTGACGCTCCAGAAACAGCCCTAATCGTTCGATTTAGGATGGCTTAAGCCGTCCCACCGTGTCCAGAGAGTGTCCTAAAGGTTCAATTTTGGATGGCTCCGAGGTCCGAAGCCGTCCCGATGCGATGCGCCAACAAGGAAAGTTGTTTCCTATTAGGATTTTGACAACCGTTGCCCTACACCTATTTAAGGGACATTTTGTGCATGATTTTAGGGGACTTTTCGGCCGATATTTCAAGGAGAATTATAGGGCGAAAGCTTACGAAGAGTGATAATTAAAAGGCCAAGCTCCTCCATCTCTCAAGATTATCGTCAAAAGCCGAGTTTGTGTTTATGTTTTCTTTTAATTTCATCATGTTCTTGTTTTGTTTTCTTTTCACTATGTCTAGCTAATTAAATTATAGGGTTCTAGGCTAGTCGTTGATGAAACCCTTGTGATTTTTGTTGAACCTCTTTGATTTTAATTTTAAATACTTCCTATCTATAATTCAAGGTTTTATTACTTGTGAATTTTTGGCCAAACTTTGCAAGCTTTGAGATTTTATATTCGACTACGAAAGGGTGTATATAAAATTTGACTATTTGTGTTATAGGAATAAGGGATGCATAGATTAGAAATAATCGTGCTTTTGTGCAATCGGTTAGGTTAATTAGCGAGGACTTTTTAACTAACACAACTTTTGTGCGCAATGGGCCAAGGAATCCGTATGTGATCACGAAAGTAGACACATAGCATTCTTTGGGACGTTTGTTTTACTTTCAAAAGGAAATTACAAATATTTTCGTGAGTTGGATCGTGGGAAGGTGTATTAATTAAAATAAATGGAGGTTTAATTGGTCACAAGGGGGGATTCAATTGACGATGCCTAGGCCCTAGCTTGTTTTTATTGGATTATTTGCTTTGATTTAGTTGTTAGTTTCATCTGATCCCAATCAATTTTTGAAGCTTAAACAATAGAAAATTTATAAGTTTGGTACTTGGTAGCCCGTTCCTCGTGGGAACGATACTTTGACTTTCACTTTATTACTTGAGAGACCCGTACACTTTGCAAAAAAATCGCAACAACTAACTGGATAAAGATAAGGCAGGAAGTTATATCTGAACACACCTAGAATAAAGGGCATGTACTGCTCGATATTTGAAATCCAAGTGACATGGCATGATTGCCATATCCTAAAAATGAGGATCGCTATCTGTATCAAGTGGCCGACCCGGAATAAGATAGGTAGTTTTGAGAATAAAGGGTGACGGTTGCAGTTTAAAACCTATAAAAGGGAGCTAGATTCACCATTTGAGAGACATGAACAATCAATCAACACAACACAACAACTCTCTCAATCAAGAAGTCATCACTTTTCTGATCTTTTAGTGTAAATGAACAAAGATTAGCTTTAGTTCAGTAGGTAGAAAACCATTACGAGTGTTTGTAGCCATACCTCAGTCAGCTCAAAGTGAGAATATCAATGCACTCATTCCGTAACGTCACGAGGTCGTAGCCATCACTCACTTGGATTGGGCCCGATTCGAGGTGAGATATCAATGCGACGGAGTGGTACCTAGCATTCATATCAAGCGCATGCATGAAGAGGAGTATAGACAGAGTCAATCAATGCTCGTCGGAGTGATCAGCCTCTGAATACAAACATAGGTAGATATGGCCGGAGTCATCAATATGGCCGATTTGTAGCTACAGTTCTTAGGGACTGCTCAATACATCGCCGTCATAGATATGGCTTGAGTCATCAATGCGCGTGTCTGTAATCGAGTCCTGTAAAAGTTCGTGTGGCGAGTATCCATCATCTTCGAATATATTTTCTCTTTGATTTAAAGCTTTTCGAACCTTTTCGATTTTTGAGAGTGCTGAATTGTTAAGTCCTACATTAAGTTGTAGGTAAGGAGAACCTCAGGGGTAGTATTTGCCTACTCCAATTCAGTCGTTTTTCAGATAGAAGTCGTAGGTGCACCAAATCATTTTTCACTTCGAACCAAGTCACTTTTCACTTCGAACCACAAGACTTCCACTTGTGTGCTCCTGCACACTGGCACGCCCGCACCCGAACGCTAAGAGCTCACTTTGAATTGGTTGTTTTCCTATCGAACTCAGCTGGCTCGAACCCTAAGCGACCACTTCGGCGTCATTGGAGAAAATTTATGCAAACATAGGGCAAAATGTAGTTTCATTTTCACAAAATACCCCTTTCTTTAATTAGGATCCCAAAAAGTATAGGGTTTTGAAATTATGTTGCATATGATATACAAATCCTCAAATTACGTCCCTTTATACGAAAAATATATTACATAAATTCAATTAATTTAATTGCATATTAGTTAATTGATATAAATTATATGAAACTAATAGAAAATAAAAATAAATATGAATATATGAAAAAGTAACATATAAGTAATTGAAGTGGTTGAAATTTGGTTCACACTTCTGGGATGACGAATGAGAGATTAGTCCTTGCCGTGCTAGGATAGAAAACACATGAGTTTAGCCGGAAATGTCTCCAACAAATACCCTTCGATGCTTAACTTAGCCAAAAAAATAGGTAAAAAGAGAAAAATTGAGCAGAGTGATGGAGCATATGAATGCGTGTGTGTTACTTTTCCGAAGACATTTAGGGGGTATTTATAACGTTAAGCCCTTGGAGTTTGAACCAAGTTGGTATGACCTGCAGCACCTAACTCGTAGTATCTAGGTGCAAAAAGGGGTTTCAGGCTATAGTGATGGTGATGGAGTAGGTCTGTAGGCGACAAGAATCAATTGAAAGTGCTAGTGTGCAGTGGATGGTGACAGGTTGGCATCGCTGCCCTCAATTGTTGACTTTTATGTTGAGGAGAGTTTCGCTCAAGGAGGAAGGAGAATCTAGCTCGAGGAGGGAGGTCTCCTTGAGCAAATGCGGTGCTTGATCAAAGGAACTTAAGGTTCGATCTTCGCAGGACCAAGGGCTCCTGCCACTTGTCAAGGTTTACAGGTATCACCCTAATATTGGTAGAGGTGCCACGTGTCCGATAACCTACTTTATAAATAATATATACAAATTACATATTACATAATATATAAATTATATATATATATACACACATAATTGAAAAAATGAAAACAAAATAAAAAACCTTGTAACGCCCGACCTAAACCGGTTGACCCCTTTTATGGCATTAAATATCTAAACCCAAATAGTCATAAATAGTTTCAAAACTTCATAATCATCTATTACCATTTTCTCAACAATTTCAAACCATAAGATAATTATGTCATATACAACAACTTGTGCAACACTAAATTGGTGATAAACCATAAAAGATAGATGGGCTCCTGCAACATTTATGATTATTGAACCTGTCGCTGCAAAGTATTTGACTTTTGCTTGCTATCTTGGATTATGAGTGCCCCTCTGTCATGAATGCCACTCTGAAGCAAAGAACAAAAGATATAAACACGGGTGGTTAAGCCTTAACGACGTAGTGAGGAGTGTATGAAGGTAAATAATAAATAATTTGATTTAGGTTTTACATACATGTTGGGGTCAGATTTTGCGGTCAAACAGGTATGATCCGAGTAAAGGTATTCAATTTTGTCCAATGGTCTGAGTAAAACGTGTATGAGTGCTGGTCAGGTTCTATTCTGCAAGGATGGAACACACATAAGCCTAACCGAAAGTGTCTTTGGTGAAGACCCTCCAACGCTCAAGTCAGTATTCGAGCAGGGATTCGGAAGGTAGGAGTACGTAATCAGATTTTTAGAAAGCTTACCCTTGTGAACAGTAATGGCTTGCTATTTATTGAAATCGGAGGCAGATGAGCCGGGCTAGGGTTGGCTTGGCCCAACCTCGTCTTTCGTACAGAGGGTATTCCTCGGCACATGCTAGCAGATGGCTGGGTACAACTATTGTCAGAGGCGTTTATTTTTGGAACCACTTCGAGGATGAAAGGGGGACCACCCGAGGAGGGCGAAGACACACTCGAAGAGATCCCATGTGAGGTCCTCGGAGACACCCGTTTTCGTCGGATCAGAGACGGGATTTGTGGAAGAGCAAAGACATCCTCGGACCCGAGGATGCGGTGGACACGTGGCACATAGCGGATTAGGTGACGCTTGTGATCTTCGATCCTCGTGGCGTTCCATAGTTGGTCTAATGCTATGAGCTGGAGCCGACATGGCAAAGCCGAGCTCCACTACATCATTAGTCCCCCCCAATTTACAGACTGCTAGAATTCCTAAAGATCGAGCAGGACTTGAACTTGAGAAGGCTTAACATGGCTTGTTCTGAGCGGTCGTCCAATCATGGGTTTGGCGGTAAATGCCAAATTTGACCATTGAGATTTGACTGTTGGTAATGATTGCAGGCGATGGTTGGACTTCCCGAGGAGTGTTTTTACCACCTTATAAATAAAGGCTCCAGGTGAGGTCTTTAGAACTCCACTCTTAACTTCGAGCTGAAAATCATTCTGAGCGTAACCTGAGAGCGCTGAGCATACCGAAATTTCTCCGAGCAGCCAAACACTCTTTCCGACCAGCCAAAACTCATCTACATTCCTCTTTTCCATTTCTGTGTTTTCCTTTTCGTTAAATTTCCTAAGATAGCCATGAGCGGATCCGAGGGTAGTACTAATAGTCAGAATAGGGTGACGGGATCGCTGTTCGAGGAAATGTTGAGTGACATAAATTTGTCATCTTCGGACCCTGAGACCTCATTCGGGGAGGAAGCGGATGTTGGGGTATCTTCTCGATGCTTTGGTGAACCAAGCACTAGCCAGCTGAGGAGGGACAGAAAGAGCCCGAGCAAAGTAGAGGACATAAGGCGATAGGCATTCCCCGACGGGGGAAACGAACTCGTCGGAGTGGGGGAGCCATCGGAGGTGTCGGTCCCAGTGTGGAGAGAGGTGGTCGAGGAGGTCAGTCCCCCCGAGGCCCCAGTTGGTTAGAAGAAGAGAGCTATAGAGGGCAATCAAACAACCGTGAGTTGGGGCAATATCATCGCTCACAATTCTGATCGGGACTTTCAAAAGGTGATGAACCACTACATCCGCACGCCTTTCGCCACAATCTGGCCTACCAACAAAGATTCCATCACCAATGCACCTCTGGGGTGCATCCCTATCCATTATTCGCATATCGAGAACGGACTTTGATTCTCGATCCCCGCCTATATATCCTCGTTTCTTAATCGATTAAACGTCAGTCCGGTTCAACTAACCCCAAATTCTTATGCCTCAATTTGTGCCTTCGTTGTATTTTGTCATTGCACTGGGGCACAAACCCTCCATGGCCAACTTCTCTGACCTCTTCCAAATAAATCATTCTAGACAGTGCTCTCCCAATGATGAGTTTAACTACTTTTTTGTAAGTGCGAAGAATGGGAAGAAGATCATCGATACAGCCTCGTCCTCTTATGGGAGCAACTGGAAGCAAAAATAGTTCTTTGTACATTCCGAGCAAGCATGGCCGGTCAGGAAGTTCTATAATCCTGATGTGAAAAAGCTATCCCTGGCCGGGCTAGGGTTTGCCGGCTAGTCGAGGGAATGGGTCCACGGCCACAAGGGGTAGGGGCTAGTACGCCCCGTCTTTTTAACCCAATAGAGATTCTTACTGAAGATCGGGCTCTCGCCGGCCTGATCGAGAACCAATGATGTTATATTCAGTATTAGCCCAAAGATTTGACCCAAGTCTTTGATCGATTTTCCTTGGCTCCTTTGTTTTGCAGATCAACATATCTTAGAGATGGGTCGCCTAGCGCTCCTGAGCAAGGTTAGTGGAGGAAGGAGGAGACCATCTCCCCCCCCCAGAGGATGGTCGCGCCGAGGTAGAGGAGGCACCCTCGATAGCGATCATAACCCCGGGGTCTGAGGTACAGGCCACGAGCACTCCCGCACAAGCCCCTGCTCGGGATAGGGTTGAGACGATAGACGTCAAGGAGGAGACTCCTCTGGTCAAAAAGAAGAGAAAGTCCCTTGACTCCTCGACGACCTCGAAGAAGTCCGAGGGGCCTACTTCGAAAAAGCCCACTCCAAAATTGGGTGTCAAAGGCAAGCGGCCCACTGATGAGTTCGGATACACCTTCAAGGAATTGGAGGTCCTGGCTTACACGAAGGCTATGGAGCCTTGGTTTAGGGTCAAATTCAGTGATCTCTCCAACTCCAGCGTTTTGGCCAGCGGGAACTAGAGTTTGGCTAGTAAGTGCTGGAGGAACTATGTTTTTAAAGCTAACCATATGGCTCTAACCGAGCTCAATGATGTGAGCCTGGCCAAAAGCATCAGAGAGTACTTCAGCACCCTCCAGAAGAGGATGTTCCACGCTCTGCATAGGCTAGAGGTCAACCGGAGAAGGTGCGATAGGGCTAAGAGGGAGACCTGAGGAAGCATCCTACAAGCTAACCTCGATGAGAAGTGGCAAAAGAATCAAGTCACTCAAAAGGAGATCGAGGAAGAGTGGGAGAAGACCCACAAGCTTGAGGAGAGGTTAAATAAGGCTGAGCTCAACTCCAAAACTAAGGAGTCCAAACTCGAAGAAGAGATCCGGCGCTGGAAGAAGAAGGTCAACGAGACAGCTACTCGGGAAAAGAAGAAAGGCCGCCTGAGAAGGCAAGGCGGAGGCCAAGGCCGAGATAAAACTGGCGATCCTTGACTTCGAGAGGGAGGCCGTCAAGTGGTTCTTCTGTAGATCGGTGTTCGAGTACGCAACTTTTTTTTGTGGAGCCAACGATGCCCTGCTCGGGTTTGGCAAGGCATTCAACCAGCTGAAGGCTCAAGGAGTCATTCCCTCGGACTTTCCCATAGAGGGCTATGGTGTTCATCTAACCGACGTTGGGGAGGAAGATACGAGTGATGAACCACTACCCGCTTACGAGAACGTGGAGTTCTCGAGGGTGATCTTATCGTCGAGCGGCAAGTCTACAATGAGAAGAACAAACTCCTGGGAGGCCGCTCTCCCTGGATGTGGAACCTGACGACGTTCTTGCTTTGGACTTGGTATAGTCCGACTGTGGGGCGACCAGCGCCCCGGTGAAAGAGGTTAGCCAAGGGGCAAACAGTGGTCTGGCGACGAAGACGGCAACCTCTGGAGGAGTCGAGGGGGGAGATACTTAGATGGACAGGTCCTCCACTCCTTTCTTCTATTTGTTTTGAGAAATTGTAAGCCCGACGAGGTGCCATTTTTTTCTTTAAGTAGTTATGTGCCCGATAAGGGCTTTTGTAACCTTTTTGCTTTATTAATGAAATTATCTTTGTGTTTATCGGGGTTATTCACTTTGTAAGTTCGATCAAGAAATGTCGGGAGAAATCAAAGTTTGAGATCAACTTCATAATGCTTGAGATAATTTGATGATAAACAGACTTTAAAATATACTTCATAAAGTTTAAAATAATTCGAGGATAAACAGACTTTAGAATATATGAATCCCGAGGATTTAACAACCAAACATCGAGTAAATGGGTCCCGATCAGTCATGTTTCACTAGGTTATCCTCAATAAAAATGAATAAAAGCCGCCTGCTCGGGTCCCGATCAGGCGAAATGTCTATACGTAGAACTTCTTCAAGTTTGTGGCGTTCCAAGGTCGGGGGAGTTATTTTCCACACATGTCCTCAAGGCGATAAGTGTTGTTCTTACAAATCTTGGTCACCTTGAACGGACAATCCCACTTGGGATCGAACTTGCCCACCAGGTGTGAGACTTCGACCTTCTTGGTCACTAGATCCCCAATCTGAATGTTGGAGGACGGACATGGCGATTGTAAGAGCAGGTGGTAGATGCCCAAAAATTCTCCATTCTATGTGAGGTGACTTTGACTTGGTCATTCGCCTGGGGGTTCCCCGGCTAGGTGAGTCGCTGCTCAATCTTTAGGCTCAAGCACTACTCCCTCACTAAATTGCTTTGGAATTGGGTCCCGTTGTTGGAGATAATGACCCTGGAGAGTCTGAACAGGCAGATGATGTTTTTCCAGATAAAAATCTTGATGTTTGAGTCAGTGATCTTGGCTACGGACTCCGCCTCAGCCCATTTAGTGAAATATTCCACGACGACGATCACGGATTTCCTCTGGCCAGGAGCTTGGGGAAACGGTCCGAGGATGTCGATCCCCCATTGATCAAAGGGCTAGGAGATTTCCACGTTCAACATTTGAGCGGCGGGTTGGTAGATAAGATTGGCTTGCATCTGGCACGTTCGGCATCTTTGGATAAAGTCGAAGCAATCTTGCATTAGGGTGGGCCAAAAAAAAGCTGCTCGGGATACTTTTTTGGCCAGGGATTGCGGTCTGGTGTGGTGTCTGCAGCATTCTTTGTGTATCTCTTTAATCACCTCCCTTGCTTGCTGCTCGCTAAAACATCGTCGAGGAGGTCCGTAAAATCTTTTCCTAAATAAATGTCCTTGCCCGTCCAGAGCGTAGTGGGAGGCTTGTCGGTAGAGTCTCTTAGCTTGAGTGGGGTACTCGGGGAGAACTCTATCCTTCAAATAAGAGACCAACTCAGAGATCCATTCCTCAGGATGTTCAATGGCACGTAGACCCTGGGTGGCCCCAATTCCAATTAGGGGCGCCGATGAGCTCAACATTGCTATCTGTCTTTCCTTCGTCCCTCTCATGGAGCTCGCTAGCTTTGATAGTTGATCTGCCCTCTCATTCTCTGTCCGTGGGACTTTCTCGAGTGCGAACTTGGCGAACAATTCTTTTCATTTATTGACCTCCTCGAGGTCCTTCGCCATTGACATTTCCCTTGCCTCATAGTTCCCATTAACCTACTCGGTAACTAATTGCGAGTCGGTCAGGGCCATCAAGCCGTCTACCCCTTTATCCAATGCTATCTTCATCCCTACTACCGAGGCTTCATACTCCTCCTCGTTGTTGGAAACCATTCGAGGCGAATGGCAAAGTCAAGCTCATTGCCTAGCTCCTCCCGTAATTAAATTCTGGCTCCCCCGCCAGAGGCTGTGGAGGAGCCATCGAGCATGAGGGTTCATGGTGTTCTTGGGCCCTTCTATTTCTCAGGGGCCATCTCGATGATGAAATCTGGCAAGACCTGGGCGTGGATAGCCGTCCAGGGTTAGATTTGGATGTCAAACTCTTGCCAAGTTCCATGGCCCATTTCACCAGCCGACCAGACACGTCGGGCTTAGTCAACACTTGCCTAAGTGGTTCGTTTGTTAGAACCACAATGGTGCGGGCTTGGAAATGCTGCTTCAGTTTACGGGCTGAATGGATCAAGGCAAGGGCTAACTTCTCGATCTCTATGTAATTTCGCTCAGGGCCCTATAGCAGCTTGCTCAAGTAATACACAGGGCAATGAACCCTTTCGTCCCACTACAAGAAAACAAGCGAAAACCTACAGAATTTACGTTTTTCAATGGAAAACCTACAGAATAGATTCCCTTAGAAAATGTGTCGTCGGTAAGCTTTTGCTAATGGATTACCTATGGAAAACCATCGAAAATTTTGAACCTAATTTGCTAATGGATTACCTACAGAAAACCAACAGAAACTTCCACCTTGATTCGCCAGCGGATTACCTATGGAAAACCGACGAAAGAAGCACCTACGGCTTACCTACAGAAAACCTAAGGATATACTCAACGAAATATTCCTACGAAATTTTTTTACCAACCGATCACCTATGAAAAACTAACAGAATTTTGCTAGATAGTTTCTTACAGATTACCAACGGATCACCAATGGATAAGGTACCAATGGAAAACCAACGGAATTTTCTGTCGGGTTCCTGCCGGAGCACCGCAGCCGGCCGGGCTGTCTCCGCCGCTACCCCAGCCCCCGCCGCCATTGCCACCTGCCGGGCCCCCATAGCCGCCATCATTGCTGGAATAGTGTCCCCAAAATATGCAAATTTTTGCAACTGAGAGGATTTGAACTCGTGACGTCAGGCTTGTTTGTCAAGCCCCCAACCACTAAACTATTGCAAGAAGTTGCACCATTTTTTTTTGATTTATACTTATTACATATTTGTTTATTATTCTTATTTTAATTTATTAATATATTATTTTGTTTTATACTTCCTACATATTCTTATTTTGTTAACTTATTTTAATTTTTTAATATATTATTTATATTGGTTTAAATATCAAACATACCATCTACATTTGTAAATATTATTTATATTGTTTTAAATAACAAATGTACCTTCTACATATGTATTTACATATAGAATTTAGCAAAAAAAGAATTTTAAAAAAGTAATTATTCATACATCTTTTAAAAGTTGAATTTGTTTGTATTTTTAGATTTATTTTGGTGATACACGAATTTTTCCAGGACATACATTGCCATTTATTTTGTTGATACATTGAACCTATGACCTCTTAGATGGAAATGCAATGTTTTGACACTAAACTAGTTTCAAAATTTTACTAAGTTAAAAACCAACTCATTAACCTATTTTTTTTAATAATTACAAATAATATTCAACATTTTAATATTGTTTTTTGGAATATTGTTTGTAATGATTTCTATTTTTTAATATTTTTTGAAATTAATAATTTCTATTAAGTTCAATTTATTTAATATTATTTTTTTGAAATGCTGAAAATATTCTCTTAATTCAATCGAGAAGAGGGAGATTAAATTTGAGTTATAATATTAATAAATGAGAAATTAATTATAATATAAGATATGTATAAGTTATAATATTAATAAATATTATTATAAAGATAGTATAAATTATGATATTAATAAGGATATGTGTTAATTTACATATAGAATTTTGCAAAAGAAGAATTTTTAAAAATTAAAATCATATTTCGATCATACATAAATTCAAAAATTTTACAATATATTTGGCTAGAATAATATTTAACAATAGATTCATATAATTAAATCCTACATAGTGTTCAAAAAGAAATATTAGAAGTAAATACAAAATACGTGTTCTCCATTTAAGAGAGAGAGAGCGAGAGGGAGTATATACAAAATACATTTTCATCATTACAAAATCATAAAAAAAATGAAATTAAAAAAAATTGAATACGAAGATTACTAAGGGAAAAATCCCTTGGTAAAATTATTAAGAAGATTACCAAGAGAAAAATCCCTTGGTAATCCCCTTGGTAAAATTTTGAACCACATTACTGAGGGAATATTCCCTCGGTAAAATTATTAAGAAGATTACCAAGAGAAAATTCCCTCGGTAATCCCCTTGGTAAAATTTTGAACCACATTACTGAGGGAATATTCCCTCGGTAAAATTATTAAGAAGATTACCAAGGGAAAAATCTCTTGGTAAAATTTTGAACCACATTACCGAGGGAATATTCCCTCGGTTTTCCCTCAATAAAATTATTAAGAAGATTACCAAGGGAAAAATCCATTGGTAGTCCCTTGGTAAATTTTGAAACCGCATTACCAAGGGAATACTCTCTCAATATTCCCACAGTAAAATTATTAAGAAAAATTACCAAGGGAAAAATCTCTTTGTAATCCCTTGGTAAAATTTTGAACCACATTATTAAGAAGATTTCCCTCGGAACCACATTAAGAAGTTTTCCCTCAATTTTGAACCAGATTATCGAGGGAATATTCCCTCGGTTTTTCCTCGCATATCTGTAGGTGAAATGACGCTATTTCTCCCACCATTTTCATGGCAAATTTTCCTACGGATTACCAATAGAGTTTCATGTTACCAACTTCCATAGGATTTCCATTGATATTTGCAAGGGATTTGTTCCGTAGGTTTTTCGTAGGAAAATTCCGTACGTTTTTGATTATTTTCGTGTAGTGTCCACATGCACTAGTACCAAGCTGACGGTGTTCAGGGAGACCGCCAGGTAGATGTAGAGAGGCTTTCCTGGAACGGGCTTCTACAGTAGTAGGGGTTCGGTCAGGTATTGTTTTAATTTGATCAGGGCGCGTAGGCATTCCTTGGTCCACTTCCAATTTGGGACCACTCTCAGAGCCTTGAAAAATGGGAGGTTTCGATCCGCCAAGTGGGATATGAACTTGTTGAACGTAATTATTCTCCCCACCAGTCTCTGAACCTTCTTCATCGAGCTAGGGGGCTCGATATCGAAGATGGCTCGTATTTTTGCGGGGTTGGCTTCAATCCCTCGGTGGCTGATGATGTAGCCAAGAAACTTACCTCCACGGACCCCGAATGTGCACTTGTCGATCTCCCACTCGCTTTGGACGATCATATCATCCACATATGCTTTGACTGTCTTGTCAATCTCCTTCTTGAACATGAGGTTGACGAGCCTCTGGTATGTTGTGCCAGCATTTTTTAGATCGAAAGGCATCACGAGGAAGCAGTAAGTTCCCATTGCGATAACAAAGGACGTCTTACCCCTATCTTCCTCCACCATGCAGATTTGGTTGTAGCCCTGGAAAGCGTCCATCATGCTCATCAACTCGCACCCCGCCGTCAAGTCCACTAGCTAATTGATTCGGGGAAAAGGGTAGTGATCCTTCGGGTAGGCCTTGTTAGGGTCGGTGAAGTTGTTGCACATCCTCCAATGGTCGTCTCCCTTTGCCACAATGACCACATTGCATAATCATTCCGTGAACTGGATCTCAATGATATACCCGGCCTCGAGAAGCTTACTTTCTCATCAATAATTTGATTCCTCTCCTTGCAGAAAATTCTTTTCTTTTACCTGACGGGCTTGATCGACGGATCAACGTTCAAGTGATGGACAATGACCTCGGGGTAGATGCCTGAGAAGTCGGAGGCCTTTGATGTGAACACATCGATGTTTGCCTTTAAAAATTCGACAAGGAGTACCTCCTGGGCAGATTCGAGGTGAGTGTCGATTCTGGTTGTTTTGCTTGAATCTCCTACATCGAGCTCGATGGTTTCATACTCCTCCGTGGGTACAACCTTGCTATCCTTGAGTCTCTGCCGCTTGGCAGGGTCAAGCTTGATACACTCAGGGATATTCGCAATTGGGGTTTCAGCCGCCACAGGTCGGGGCATGGGAGTCCGCTTCCCCTCTAAGGAGATGGAGTAGCATTTCCATGCATCGAGGATACGACAAGTGACCTATCCAACCCTAGCCGGGGTGGGAAACTTTATCTTCAGGTGGTAAGTCGAAACCATCGCTTTGAAGGCGTTAAGTGTAGGGCACCCAAGGATCATATTATAGGCAAAGGGGGCAGTTGACCACCAAGTAGGAGACCATCAAGGTCTTCCTCCTCAGGGGCCTCCCCCAATGATGTGGGGAGTTGGATCATCCTGAGTGGAACAACCTCGGATCCCCCAAACCCTATCAATAGGGTATGCACAGAAGTAAAGCAGTAACTCCCTAGATCCATCTTGGTGAAGGTGGAGGCGAAGATAATGTTGGCCGAACTCCTATTGTCGGTTAAAGTTTTTGTCACAGCGTAATTATCCACGTCCAATGTGATAACCATCGGATAGTCGGGGGTGTCCTTGTGATCGTTCGTCCCCGAAATGTGCACTAAGGTCCCAATTAAGAAACAGCTACAGTTCCTCCTCCGACACCAGTCTTCTAGAGATGGCATTGACTAGCATCTTCTGATGGTAGTATCGCTCTTCGATGTGGTATTGGGCTTGGTCAGGCACCTCTGCACCTGCTTCCTCTTATTCTTCGTATCTCTACCACTTGGCCCCCCGGCGATGGTGTGAATCGTACCTCGGGTGGGGAGGTTGTCCTGCACGGTGGATTGTTTCTCGGCCCGATAAGGGGGAGTACAATCCCTTCAAGGTGAATGAGATCTTTCTCTCCTCGGGGATCCCGAGTCGTCGTCCACGGAGGACGAGGAGCGATATCGGCGGCTGCCCTCATCTTTATGGGCCTGGCCGTTCTTCTTGACATATTTTTTGATCTCTGGGCAGCCTGTGTCAATCAGGCGTTGAATCTCCCTTTTGAGGGTGAAGCACCCCTCGGTGTCGTGGCTGCCTACCTGCTTGGGGGGGCTCCGTCCTTGTCTTGGATCTTCCTCGGTCCTTGAAAGATCATGGGGTCGTTTATGTTGATCGTGGCGAAGATCTCTTTTTTTGAAATCACCAAGGAGGTAAGGTCGTTGTCTCTTCGGCGATCCTTCTTCTCTCCGGCGTCGAGTTTTCTGTTATATCTCATATCCTCTACGTTCATGTACTGTTGGGCAATGGACATGACCTTTCCATGGTGGCCGGGCACTTTCCAGCCCAGTGGTCCAAGCACAATTGATTTCGTATCGCTCCCATTGAGGAGGAAGTCCATTTGGACACTCTCCACTTTGAGGAGCTCAGTATTGAAACAATTAAAAAAGTCCCTCAAGGACTCATTGTCCCTCTGCCGGATCTTGTGAAGGTGGGACGGGGGCAGTTTGGCCAAACTTTTTGTCTGGAAATGGTTGACGAACTTCATCACCAAATCTGCTGAAACTCCTAATCGAGCCAAGGCCTTGGCGGACATATCACTGGGAGGCCACGCCCTGGAAGGTCGTGATCAGCAACTTATCTGCGAAATCATCATCGATCATATGAACACGCATGACTTGTTTGAACTGTATCAAGTGCTCCTTGGGATTGGCCTCCATATCGTATTGAGGCAGGTTCGTGGGGATCCTGACTCCTCCAAATGCCTTGGCCCTCTGGAGGTCGTGATAGAGGGGGTATGCGTCATCTGTGTGAAGTACCTCTAAGCAGACCCCTGTCCAGATTAGGTAGACAGCTCCTCGAGTTTACGATTAAGGTCTTCCATTTGATGAGATAACTCTCCAATTTCTACTCGGTGCCTCTGCCCCCAGCATACCTCATTGATCCGTCTCTGAATTTCGATCGCCTAGTAGGGAGATTTCCTCTAGGCGCTTTCTCTTAGCTCAAACCGAGTTTCTCAATGAGGCACCTACTAAAGACTCCGAGACTTTCTCGATAGAGCGGGGTGGAAGAGCTCGTCTTTCTCTTCTCGGTTCTCGTGGGGTAGCGCGTTCATGGGCCGGAACATGTTCATGTGAAAGGAGATCATCCAGCTTGGCGTCACTTGGGCCGACACCACGCAGGGGGCAAGGCTCATTCCTCTAGGGAGGAATGTCTTTGGCAGCAATGGCCAGGGCAGGGTTTGGGCCCCCCCGCCCATGGATCTCGCGCAAGAGCGCGGTGAATTGATCGGTTGTCAAGACAACCAGGTTTTGCTTGACTGATGCCGCGGGTACAACCTCAGCAAGGACTTGAGCAGGGTGGGGTGGAGCGTTATGCTGCTTCACAATGTTGACAGTAATTTGTGCGGCCATGGGGTTGTTCGATTCCCCAGGCTCTATTCTAGTTCGATGAGTATTAACCATTTTTCTCACTTGCTTTGAATAGGCCCTTTCTCTAGCGCCAAATGATGGGGTCAGATTTTGTAATCGAACTGGTATGATCCGAGTAAAGGTATCCAATTTTGTCCAATGGTCTGAGTAAAACGTGTATGAGTGCTGGTTGGGTCCTATTTTGCAAAGATGGAGCAGACATGAGCCTAACCGAAAGTGTCTCCAGCGAAGACCCTCTAACGCTCAAGTCAGTATTCAAGCAGGGATTTTGAAGGTAGGAGTGCATAATCAGATTTTTTGAATGCTTACCCTTGTGAACAGTAATGGCTTGCTATTTATAGAAATCGGAGGCGGATGGGCTGGGTACAACTATTATCAGAGGCAGTTATTTTTGGGACCACTTCGAGGATAAAAGGGGGACACGTGGTGTCTGGCAGAGGGATCCCACATGAGGTCCGCGGAGACACCCGTTTTCATTAGATCGGGGACGAGATTCATGGAAGAGCGAGGACATCCTCGGACCCGACCCGAGGATGCAGTAGACACATGGTGTGTGGCGGATCAGGTGATGCGTGTGATCTATGATCCTCGTGGCGTTCCATCGTTGGTCTAATGCTATGAGCTGACGTTGACGTGGTCGAGCTGAACTCCACCCCGTCAATACAAAAGATTATTCAAACAAGAAATTCACTTCTGGCAAAATAACATATTAAACAAAATATTTTCTTTTCCTTGTTTCAATCCAAAATAATTTTGAACACTGGACTATGAACAAAATCCTCTAGCAAAATCTCAAATCCCATAATTCGTAGGACCAACTTATGTTGAAATGGGTTAGTTTGATAACAAAAGTTATACTCAATATAATAACAAACATTTAACTAATTTGTCTCAACACTGACTTATACCAGTAAGAAGACATCTCAAAATCAGAGTCAATCCAATTATATACACTTTATTTCACTTTCACAACCAATTATTTAATCATTTCAAAATAAATAGTAGGCATAAAACTCCAGCCTTATCAGTCAACAACATATCACATCATAGCATAATTTTACTTTATTCCTCTGAATCTAGGTGGCCAACACAGACAAAATAGAACTGAGTATCATGACCATTCACGTGCCAATCCAACATTAACAGTAGCTAATGCCCAATTACAATGATGAATGGATACAAATGGTGCCTAGTCAGGAGGCCAACCATTGTTATTCTGTTAGGCTAGCACCTAGATCAAGTAGTATATTTGTTTAAATATGCGACAATAAGTTGATAATAAAACCAATGAAAATTTAATTGACATGATATTTACACAGTTCATCTAATAACAAGCCCCCGTCCATGAACGAGGAGCGTTTTCACTATAATAAAATTTTATAGAGAGTTACAACAATTAGAGAAAATATTCTCAAATTATACCCGAATCCCCAAGATAATAGCCTCACAATTCTCTCACAGAGAGTCTTATCTCTTAAGTGTTTTTCAACTTTCAATTTTACAAGCCTCACAAACTCTCGAGCTCTCAAATTTCGTGTTCTCAATGGTGTACAAAGTGGAGGAAGAATGGCCCTACTTATAAGAGAGCTTCACCGGCGGTCAGCCTGTCTTGGCTTCACAATAATTGAACAAGTGATGGCTATTCAATTTATTAGGTGTATCACCATTCACCAAGAAAAACATGGCCTTTTTCTAGGTTTCCATACATCAATTTGATCAGCATAGTAGGCTCTCCATGCATAAGAAAAATAAGCAACATGGTAGGGATGATGTGGCTCTTTTTTTCACCACACAATTCAAGGCATCATTACAAAAAAGTCCAATACCGACCAATTTTCTTTTCAAATTAGTCTCGGGCACCAAAAATTTCCAAGGGTGTCCTTATAGGTAACAAAACTTTCTAAAGCGTCTTCAAGGGTAATATAATTGAATTGATCAAAATACCCAACGATTTATAATTTTAAATGTATATCACTTAACTTATTGTGCCATTTAAGGGTATTAGCATCAACTTGATCCAAAACAAATATTCAATATTTCATAATCATTTTCTTCTCATTTCATGAAATAATATTTCAATTACAAAAGAATTGAAGATTCTAAAAAATTCCGAACTCAAAAGCAAGATATTCAAAATATTACATGTTTCACAAACGAAATTAATTATAATGCATAAAATCATAAATTTGAGAAACAAATAATATTGCAAATCAATAGTTACTTCATATACGTTCTTTCCCCAACAAAGATATCTCTTAATATCGAGTATAAACCTCGCATGCTATCCAAGCTCACTTTACAAATGTCACTTGTTAGGTTCTCCAGGATGTCATTACCAATGTAACAATATAATACTTAAATCAGTGCAAATATATATAATATGATCATAGTAATTCTTGGTACTATCTGTACTTAGAATTCTGTCAATTCAATATCATCTATTCCATTTTAAGGAATTTCAATATCACTAATTGCTAACCCAATCACATAATTTAACATCTAAAAGATTCAAATCATTAGAAATAAACTTGATTTAAATCTTAGATCCAATATTCACTCCATCTTAATTAAATCCCAATGTATAAACTAGACCAATTTAATTACAACCTCCGTTTCGTAATATTTGTTGTTTTAACATTTTATTTTTGTTTCAAAACATTTGTCATTTATCAAAACAAGACAACATTTAATGTTCTTTTTCCCAACTTTGCCCCTAAATGAATTAGCTCTTTACCATCTCTAATTATTACCTCTATTTTAAAAAATTGCCTTTCTTTCAGACAAATTAATAATTTTGATATTCGTAACATTGATAGACTAAAAATTAAGCTTGCAAATGTTGTACATTAATTTTCATATAACTCAAATTGATGAACTCTAAATGCAAATTGGTGGAAGTTTCTATATGTAATCAATGTCTGAGATAGATTTAATAAATCATTAATAAGGGTAAAATTGTCAACTCTTAACTTCTTCTCAATATGTGTGAAAAAAACCTTAGACGATAGATATTGCAAATGTAGGTAGTACATTATAAGAGCTCAAATAATCAAATGGCGGTTTTGCCACTTGATTTCTAGTACATCACATTCTCTCTAACTTAATCCCATTTAGCTCTGTCTTATTCATAGCTTATATCACGATACAAAACTCTAAATACACAATAAAAAGTTCGTTGGTTCTCTGATGTTTCTAATGCTCAAGTTACTTTAAATCATATAAACCTTGTGGAATTCAATAAAGTAAAACCAAACACTATTTCAATTTTTTCAATTAGTCAATAACCCAGCCTTTAAGTTCAATTCATTGTTTTTAAGTCCAAAAATAATGAGGTCTAACTTATTCAATTATCTTTCATAACTTTAGGCCCAAATATGAGCAAGTAACAAAAGAATTAATGCCACACTTCAATCCCCAAAGAAAATAATTTTCTAGAAATCTATTTGGCTTAAGCCAATGAAGCCTAACTCGATTGGCGAAGTTGAGGCTCCAAGACTAGGAGGTCTTGGGTTCGATTCCCCCAAAAATGTGTGGGTCTTGTTTCTACGTTAATAGTAGTTTATTTGTTCTACTTTGATAATAGTTGATGAAACAACTTGGTTTGTAATTTAGATTATGATGTAATAGATGAGTTGTTGATGTCATCAAATTGATTAATCTCTATTAATCATTTCATATACATTTAGGAATTTATCCATTCATTTGTATGTGACCCTTTAGGTTCACCAATCGATTAGGAATAGGCTCGCAATTCGTTGTGATATTTTAGATGATAAATTCATCATTCGATTCATTAAATTCATTTAATTAATCATTTTTGAATTAGAACTCTTTCTAATCCAATAGTATCCATCTATCGTGATCAATAATAACACACTCGCAGTGCTTGGCTAGTCAATGGGTGAAGTGAAATGTGTGAACCTATTCGTTTATGATTATTACCATGCAAATATGGCCCCGCCATTATCCAATATCCCGATTTAGGTTTAGGGTATGAGATTTACAAAAATCCTATTAACTTCAATTATATGATTCTTATTTATAATTAGTCTATTCGACATACGATCTAGAAAACTCATTTTCTAATTGTTGTCTCCTACCGCGGTCATGAATTTCCATAGACTAGTGAAAAATGGAACACATAGCATATCCAAACTCTCTACAAGTAAGTAAATGATTCTTTATAGATTCTCACAAAACTTTATACATGGGAGATCTATAACCAACATAGGCACCAAATTACCCGCCATGAGGTTGGTACCTACATCAAAGTATCGATGCCCATGTACAAGATTACTATAGAGTCTTAAGTCTAAGAACTAATTAATGCACACCATAAGTTGAGAAACAATCCTAGCTAATTCGATATGCAACTAGTGCTCCCATTTTAGTGTTCATCGGTGAGATCCTCAGTGGTCTCATTCTCTAATCAGCACCTACTTAAGTGTATGAATATCTATACATTCGATGTCTATGAAACAAGACATCCTCCCATTTGAGATATGTCATAAGTACAAGTCTTAATCTGAATCATGTCAGTTTCCCTGGTGTTTGTTAGACTTTTCAACTTGAAGTGATTTAGGTCATGCCTTAAAGACTTGTTTTATGACCTCCATCTCTATGTGAGGCCAAGTCTCATAGCCTAATATGATCTAGGATATTCAACCATATGTGTATAGATTATACTAAAGTATAACTTTCATATTATGATGAAGGTGACCAAAAAATATAAACTTTCATTTCTATTATTAATCAAAAAGAACATTTGTTAAGAAGAGTATCCGAAAGTATCGCCAATCTCATTCTCTTGCCGAGCACGACTCTAACAATCTCCCACTTTCCCTAAAGTTAATGACTCTTAGATTAAAAGCCTATCTTCCATAGATGTTGTTTTAAACCTTATGGCTAAGGGAATGAATTAGTAGGTCTGCTACGTTTTTCGCTAAGTGGCTATATCCAATCAAATGTCATTTAATCATTGATTTCTAAAGTCAAATGGTGTCTTTATTCTAACGGTTTTAGAATATTTGTGCTTAGATTTTTGATAAGATCTTGGCTTACATAGATATTATTTCAAAGACTACGACATGCTTGGTGATGCTAGGAACTTTTACCTACATATGTTGGATAAAAGCTTTTCCATCCAAGACACGTGATATTAACATTTCAGTTTTGGTGATGCTCTCCACTTTAGTAGCTAAGTCGGTCATGGTTTCTAGTTTGGAACTTTTTCGACTAACCAAGTCACCACTGAAACAGAACTCAAATCAAAAGATGGATTTATAGTTGTCCATATTCGATTCGGAGAAACACAATCAGAAGAGGTCCCTGATTTCAATTCTCCATATTTATCACATTTAAGTATTATATCTTTAGCACTTGACAAGTTCTCCAGGATCAACTTGATGGCTACTATCACCATGGTTTGACTGAAATAAGATAGTTACACTTAAAGAGTGCACATTGTTTGTCAAGTACATAGAATTGCATACTTAGTATTTCCCAAAGCGGATATAAGGTATGCAAGACATCGTATCTTTCTCTTTATTATGTTGCGTGTACTTCAACTTAGAGAGATTGATCCTATGCCTCATCAACTGGAATTTTCACTTAGATTCTTTCATACTAAATCTCATTGAAAAGGTAAATATTCTCCTAGATCTATCACTATAGAGCTTCAAAAGAATGACACCTTCTCCATTCCATTTGGAGAACTGAGCGGACAATTATGCTCTAATTGATTTCGAAACACTATCTCATCTGTAACTCCCTCAATCCCAGTCATATATACACATAAATTAACAAGAAACTTAAATATGAATTATTTCTAATAACAAAAACTCTACAAAATAATCACTTCTTAGAATATATTCAAATAGCGGACTCGATCTGTTATGCTTAGTATAAGACGTGGCATAGCTTCCTTGATTATCAACTTCACTCTCTTTGCTATTGCCCACTTTCTCAAGTAAGAATAAAATATTTTCTGTGAGTATCGCTCGTTTCAAGAACCTATAGAGGAAGACATTGAAAGATAAGCAAAAAGCTTAGTGAGATCGTTTAGTGCTCGTGTAACAACTCAGTACTTCCTATTACTAATTATATATATATATTGTTGCAATTGTTATTTTTCCTTATTTTAAATAAAATTGTGTGACATTTAGAAATAGGGCAAATTACACTTACCTCCCTTGAGGTATACTCTATTTACAAAAAATACCCCGACCTATGGGATATTACAATTACCCCCCTCAATATACATTCTGTCCAACAAATTAATTGCACCAGCCGTTAGTTGACTAATGGTTGTTGTTAGTCAAAATATTTGAACTTCCAAAATTACCCTTCTAAAAAGAGGAGTAGGTGTTTGACCATAGCAAAATGACTATTTTGCCCTCAAGGGGTTTTTAGTTATTTTTTCAAAATATATATAAAAACTTTATATATATTTAAATTTTTTTAAAAAAATTAATATTTTATATAATATGTGCAAATATTTATAAACATATACTTTAAAATACATAATTGTTATATTAAATTATATTTAATAAATGCAAAATACATAAAAAAAATCTTATAATATTATAAACTTTGTTTTATAAATAAAAAAATTTAAATAAATAAAATTATATATGACATATTGTTATTTTCCTTAATAAATGATACTTTACACCTAGCTATTGGATAATGTAAGATGAGATACAAGTGTATAAATCTTAAATATATAGTAAACCATATGTATGGCTAATTTTGAAGAGGCTAACACTTGTGATCATCATATTAAAATAGGATAAAATACGGCCAAATCATCTAATTAGGGTAACAAGTGTGACGCCCCGAAATCTCTAGCTAATCATGCAACGTCTAACATCTAACCATTTCTTTAAAACATGATAGCATAAAACATAATGAACCATATGTACGTACTAATATTCCAAAAGAGAGGTTTACATCATTCCTTTATTACATGTACACAAGTTTGACTTTCAAGTTTCTAGCATAACCTATATACATAATTAACTAAATGCCTCGAAGCGTCCGCTTACATTCTCCTCGAACCTATCCTCCGATGTCTCAATTCCGGCTAAAACATAATAAACAAAACAATGTCAACATATACACATGTTGAGTAGAAATTCGCATAGACATGAGGTGTTCGTGTGAAATTGCATAGTGTCATAAAAGTAAATAACCACACATAAAACCATATAAATTTCAGTTTTCATGATCAAATCATATAAAATTCCAGCTCTGATAGAGCATCACAATTCAACACGTTGTTACCGTTTTTCCACCTCGAAGGGCGGCTACCTTATCTCGCCGTGCCGAAAACCAATTTCCAACCGAAACTCCCACCCAACCTAAACACACCGGTGGTCATATCTCGAGTATATGCCAAAAACCTACGACCCACAACCAATACATGAAACACTCCGTCCATGCAAGATGGGAATAGGCATGGATGGCGAGAACTGGTTTAAGACCGGCAAGCCCATTGCCGCCCGGCCGAACTCTAGCCCCATCCATACCGAACACATATAGGGCCCTTACACACATAATTCCAACACATAAAAATCACAATTTCATCACAATACACACTGATTCAGCTCAATTCACCACAAAGTACCCAAATTTTCAGTTCTTGCGAAATCGACATTTACAACGTCGAACTGAAATTTTTAGCTTTCAACTACTGAAATTCCAACTTAAAACATACTGGAAATCCACACATATTTTCCCAAGGTTGTGAAATTGACTTTTAGAGTATAAATTTTCGGATTTTCAGTTCACGAAACCTGAAACTTTCAGACTGCGACGCGAAACGATTTAGCGCGCAACTTCTGAAATTTCCGGCTTTCGGAATCCAAACTCCAGCTTTTAAAAACCTGTTTCTACAGCTTATTCTACACTGAATTTAAAGTATATAAACCAGATTTTTGGTTTGAAATTTTCGTATTTTTCAGTCGTGCAAAAATCGAACTTTTCAGCTTTGAAAACAAGAGTTTCTGCATGAACAGTAATTCCAGCATATGCACAACTTGAATTTTCAGCTTTCATAACTTAAAATTTTAGCTTCTAGCACATAAACAAGACTCTAACAAGGTATAAAACATGATAACCTAGAGTTCAAGCATCACTTAATCATATTTACAACAATTTCCAGCATGCATATTCAAGGATTTTAACCTAACATGCTCATAGAAACATCATATGCACAATATACACATATATAACCAACACATCTTGAAATCCCTTAAACCCAAGATGGAAACCAACTTGTGGTGACCTCCTAGGTCTTATAGGGAAGATAACATGCTAAGAAATTAAGAAAAAACCTAACTCTAACTCATGCCATAGGCAAATTTCTACCTTGATGTCTTCTTTGCTTTGTAGGGGTTTTGAAGAAGGAAAGGGTGTGAAGTTGGGAGATGGTTTGAAGGGTTGAAAGAGTGTAGGAAAAAGTGAAAGAAACAAGTGGAAATGGGGAGGGTTATGGCCGGATTTTTCCTTGGGTGTGTGAGGATGTTTTTTATGTTTTTTCCTAAGTATTGGACATAGAAGACAGCATTAAAATAGTCTTAAGTCATTTTCCCAATTAATACCCTAATTGGCCAAGTAGATGGTCTAACATAGCCTAAGTGTATCTCTACATCAATATGAGCCAAGTATGTAGCTTTGTATCTAGAAGATATTGAACAAGTGTATAAATACATTGTATTTGGCAAGCTTGAAGGATAAGACTTCATATTCACCAAGTATTTAATATTTTCTATTTTGGAGAGCTAAAATTCGTTCACCCTCCTAATCCTCAGCCAAAATGTAGATTTTTTTTCTTATTTTATGTATAATAAGTCATTTTAGGGAAGAAAATAATATATAGGGGTAGAAAATACAATTTACCTAGGCTTTAGGGTTTTTTCCCAAAAGTTAGAAAAGTTACAAGGAAATCTACTAAGTCTAAGTATATATATACATATATACACCGTATATATATATATATATATGTATCCAAGTATTTTCTTGAATTTTATAGTTTGTATGGTGATTAACGAAAACAAGAATGAATCCTAAACTTGTGCACGTTGCACTTAAAACGAACATGTACCATAAAGTATGAAAATAATGAACACTCATACATAGAAACATGTAAATTGTACACATTAGGTATAGACACACATATATATATATAAGAGAAAGGAGAATTCGGGTCCTTACATCCTCCCCTCCTTAAAAGAATTTCGTCCTCGAAATTCGACCTTACTAGTCAAAGAGGTGTGGGTATTTGTCCATCATGTCTTCTAATCTCTCCCATGTGGTTTCCTCGAGGTTATGATATTTCCACAAAACTCTGACTATAGGAATAGAACGGTTTCGCAGGGTTCTTTCTTTCACTTCAAGAATGCGAACGGGTTCTTCCTCATATGTCAAGTCCTTATCTATTTCGAGGGAATCGTGATTTATCACATGAGAAGGATCCGGGTGATACTTTTTAAGCATAGATACATGAAACACATTATGAACTGCAGATAGGCTTGTAGGTAAGGCGAGTTTGTAGGCCACCTTTCCTATCCGTTCTAAAATTTCAAAAGGGCCAACATATCTTGGGCTTAGCTTTCCCTTTTTCCCGAATCTTAAAATCCCTTTTCTAGGTGAAATCTTGAGAAACACAAAGTCCCCCTTTTTGAATTCCAAGTCTTTACGCCCTTCTATCTGCGTAACTCTTTTGTCGACTTTGGGCGACTGTCATGCATTTTCGAATAAGGTTAATGGCTTCAGCGGTTTCTCGTACTAATTCGGAGTCAATGATTTTATTTTCACCCACTTCGTTCCAACAAGTTGGAGACCGACATTTTCGTCCATATAGAGCTTCAAATGGTGCCATACCGATCGTGGATTGATAACTGTTATTATAAGCAAACTCTACGAGTGCTAAGTGCCTATCCCAACTACCTCCAAAATCGATGGTGCAAGCCCGGAGCATATCTTCGAGAATCTGTATAACTCTTTCGGTTTGTCCATCCGTTTGAGAATGAAAAGCTGTGCTAAGATTTAACTTGGTGTCCAAAGCATTTTGCAATCCTTGCCAGAACCTGGAAATGAATCGAGGATCTCTATCGGAGACTATGCTTACTGGGACGCCATGAAGTCTGACTATGTCCTGTTTATAGAGTTCAGCCATTTTGTCCAAGGAACAAGTCTTAGAGAATGCAATAAAATGCGCACTTTTTGTGAGTCTATCAACTACTACCCAAATCGCATCATTGCCTTTTGATGTTCGGGGTAGTCCCATGACGAAATCCATAGTAATGTGCTCCCACTTCCATTCGGGTATAGGTAGGGGCTGTACTACTCCAAAAGGTTTCTGATGAATAGCCTTCACTTGCTGACAAGTTAAGCATTTTGCTACAAACTCCGCTATTTCCCTTTTCATATTATTCCACCAATATTGCTTTTTCACATCCTTATACATCTTAGTTATTCCCGGATGGATTGTATATCTGGATTTATGATTTTCTTCTAATATTTCTCTCTTCAACTCGTCATCATCGGGAAAACATATTCTGTCTCGAAATCTTACTATTCCATCGGATGACAAAGTGAATTCTGTCCTTTGCCCACTGTTGATTTCACCCTTTATTATTTGCAATCCCTCATCTTCTGTCTGCTTTTCTTTGATCTTCTGTATTAGAGCAGGTTGGGCTTGTAAGTGTGAGAGTAACATTCCGGACCTCTTTTCTCTAGGATTCCATTCGGAAATTTCTTCTAACAAATTCCATTCGTGCATCATCAAACATGCTAATTTAGGTTTTCTACTTAATGCATCAGCAACCACATTGGTCTTTCCTGGATGATATTGGATGTTACAATTAAAATCCGTGATCATCTCGATCCATCGTCTTTGCCTCATATTCAATTCCTTTTGTGAGAACAAGTATTTTAAACTCTTGTGATCTGTAAACACTTCAAAAGAGGTTCCATATAAATAGTGTCGCCATTTCTTTAAGGCAAACACCACGGCCGCAAGTTCTAGATCATGAGTCGGCTAATTCTCCTCGTAAGGTTTGAGTTTCCGGGAGGCGTAGGCAATGACTTTTCCGTTTTGCATAAGCACACAACCCAGTCCTTCCTTGGACGCATCCGTATATATGACAAACCCATCGTTTCCATTCGGTAGAGTTAATATGGGAGCAGTAACTAGTCGGTTCTTTAATTCTTGGAGACTGGCTTCCAATGTTGGTCCCATACGAACTTTACCTTAGATTGGAGTAGCCTTGTCAAAGGGCGAGCAATTTTGGAAAAGTTTTCAATGAACCGCCGATAGTAGCCTGCCAACCCTAGAAAGCTTCGCACTTCGGTTACATTTCCGGGTTGTTTTCAATCTGTGATTGCCTTTATTTTATCTGGGTCCACCGAAATTCCCTCTTATGAGATAATATGCCTGAGAAAGGTTACTTGTTTTAACTAGAAATCACACTTACTAAATTTTGCATAAAGCTTTCTTTCTCTCAAGGTTTGCAATACTATCCTTAAGTCATTTTCCCAATTAATACCCTAATTGGCCAAGTAGATGGTCTAACATAGCCTAAGTGTATCTCTACATCAATATGAGCCAAGTATGTAGCTTTGTATCTAGAAGATATTGAACAAGTGTATAAATACATTGTATTTGGCAAGCTTGAAGGATAAGACTTCATATTCACCAAGTATTTAATATTTTCTATTTTGGAGAGCTAAAATTCGTTCACCCTCCTAATCCTCAGCCAAAATGTAGATTTTTTTTCTTATTTTATGTATAATAAGTCATTTTAGGGAAGGAAATAATATATAGGGGTAGAAAATACAATTTACCTAGGCTTTAGGGTTTTTTCCCAAAAGTTAGAAAAGTTACAAGGAAATCTACTAAGTCTAAGTATATATATACATATATAAACCGTATATATATATATATATATCCAAGTATTTTCTTGAATTTTATAGTTTGTATGGTGATTAACGAAAACAAGAATGAATCCTAAACTTGTGCACGTTGCACTTAAAACGAACATGTACCATAAAGTATGAAAATAATGAACACTCATACATAGAAACATGTAAATTGTACACATTAGGTATAGACACACATATATATATATAAGAGAAAGGAGAATTCGGGTCCTTACATCCTCCCCTCCTTAAAAGAATTTCGTCCTCGAAATTCGACCTTACTAGTCAAAGAGGTGTGGGTATTTGTCCATCATGTCTTCTAATCTCTCCTATGTGGTTTCCTCGAGGTTATGATATTTCCACAAAACTCTGACTATAGGAATAGAACGGTTTCGCAGGGTTCTTTCTTTCACTTCAAAAATGCGAACGGGTTCTTCCTCATATGTCAAGTCCTTATCTATTTCGAGGGAATCGTGATTTATCACATGAGAAGGATCCGGGTGATACTTTTTAAGCATAGATACATGAAACACATTATGAACTGAAGATAGGCTTGTAGGTAAGGCGAGTTTGTAGGCCACCTTTCCTATCCGTTCTAAAATTTCAAAAGGGCCAACATATGAAGAACTAGGGTTAACATTTGGGCTATTTAGAGCAACACTTGTATGTGAACTCATTTAATACTATGGCCAGTTGGAAGAATGTAATTAATGTAAGGATAAACCTTAATATAATAATCCTTATTTCTGGGGCAAAATATTGTAAATAGAGGCCTTCACCACTATTCTCATCACACAAACACATACACAGTCACACACACACACGAACGCCACTCACACATACACACTCATAAATACTTTTTCTTCATAAATATACATATAAAGAAAGAATAATCTACTAAGGTAGGGAATTTGCTTAATTTCATAAGTATAAATCCTTACTTTAGTAAATGTTATGTCATATGTTTCCATATGTTTTAGCTCACATTATGTTGTATAATTCACATGTTAGTTCATATTTCACATGTTAGTTTATAATTCACATGTTAGTTCATATTTCCCATGTTAGTTCATATTACACTTTATGTATACAAGATTAGGGTCCTTATGTCTAAATTATGTTTTAGCATGATATATGTTAAGTAATATATAAATAGTTCTTATGTTGTTCAATTTATATTATTCAAATTATGTTTTCTATGTGCCTACGTGTATTATGTGACAACTTTGTTGCACATGATGAATGAGCCCTAATATGTTCGGAGTGGATGGGGTAGAGTTCGGTCGGGCGGCAATGGGCTTGCCAGTCTTAAAATAAATTCTCAGCATCCATCGTCCTATTCCCTCCTTACATGGATGGAGTGTTCCATGTATGAAGTGGGTCGTAGGAATCGACATATTCTCGAGATATGAGCACGGTGAATAAGATAGGAAATTTCGATATGGAGAATAAGGTAAGAAAGGGAATTGTGTTTGGGAGTTATAAGGAATTGTGATCACAAATTTTGATCTAATGGTAGTAATGTGAAATTATGTAATATATTGTGAAATTTGATATTGTTATGTCCACTTAAACACACACTTTCACCTTATGTGGTGAAGAAAAATCCCTACTCAATTATTATGTTGACGTTTCTTGTGTGCACTATTTTAGGGGAAGACATTGTCAAGGATAATGCAGACAGAACCATAAGGGATTATGAAGTTAGTAACTAATTAGGAATCCTACGAGTTATTGATGTATTATCCTATGTTTATTATAAGTTCGACTTAAACATTGTATTAGTATGCTTTTGAGGTGTTGTATATAATAGCAATGACCTTGTAGTATTAAACTTAAAATTAGAGTTTATTCTATTTTTGGTCATATAGGAAATATCAAATTCCACATTTAGTCCCATAGGAGTCGTTTTACCACATTTAGTACCGTAGGAGTGGTTTTTTGCCACATTTAGTGCTGTAGGAGTGGTTTTTTGCCACATTTAGTCCTACTGATAGATTTTTTAATCTTCAATTTTTAAACTCGCTGACGTGTCCAGCAAATTAGACCATGTGGTGTTAGTCATTGCTGACATAGGAAAAAAAATACTGAGATGGACTTTTTGTTGTGTTTAGGAGGGAATAAAACACCTGGAACAGGAGTTGGAGGGAAAATTGCCCTAATTTATTCCTTGAAGCCCTAAATTGGGTCATTTTTATAAGAGCTTTCTCTCTTAGCCGCTAGGGACAGAAAAAGAGTACAAGAAGCAAACTCACCATGGAACGAAGAGGAGTTCATAACCTATGTGGCTGTGGTAAACCGACTGCGGGAAAGGTATCATGGATGGATGAAAATCCCAGTTGAAGGTTCTTTTCTTGTGTTGATTGGAATGTTGGAGGTGGCGGTTTTAATTTCTTCAAATGGGATGACCCACCCATGTGCGAGCAGTCGCGAGACATAATTCTAGGACTCCTCCGTCGAACTAATCAAATGAGGGATGAGCGCGCCAAGCTTAATGAAATAATTACTAGTTTCAGAAATTTGGAAGTTGAGAACGTGGCTTTGAGAAGGAATAAGAAGTTGTTGTTGGCCATATTGGTCGTATCTTGGCTCCCTATGGTGTTGAGGTTCTTTGGGTGAATGATGTTGAACAGATCATATATTTGAGTAGGGTTTTTTTTTTTCTTGTGTTGGGTATATATTTCTGGTAGGGGGTGCATTTGTAATTTTCCAAGTACTTTATGTGCATGATGTTTTTCACTTGACAAATGTATGGAAACCCTTGTTATGTTTATGAATATAAAGAATTGGTATATGTTGTCCTTTTTGAAGTCTTGATCTACTGTTGTGTTTTTTTTTTTGTTTTTTTTTGGTTAACTTGATCTCATCAAGTTAACTCCAAACAAATCAAGGAACACAAAATGTTTAATAAATCAATCATGTTCATAACATATTGAAGAAACCTTGTTGTTGAAAAACCATATTCAATAAACCATATTGTTCAACATAGGACAATAACCAGTTACAATATATGCAATTGTTCAAAATATGGCATAGCAATTGTTCAAATCAAAAGGCAATAAATGGCCAAAAAATTTTTAACGTGTGCAAAATTTTTACTTAAACTAGAACAACTACACTGGTGCGTTCCATTTCTTAGTCGTTTTCTTGGCTTCCTGGCTGTTGGCAGTCATTGCCTTACTTAGATTTGTCATTGTCACATACTTCTTTCCATCTTTCGTTATCACAGGCACATTGACATTAGTTCTGAGTTGTGGTATTGCTGGAGGATATGATACAAATTGATGTTTAAGTCCATACATTGGAGGTAGTACTGTTATCTGGACTCTTGGTTGCATCATCTGGACTTGAGGAGATGTTGGCAGAGGATAGCATGAGGGAAGCATGTTCATGATGGAGTTGGGACTTTGTCTAGGTGGCTTGAAAGATGGTTTTGAACCTCCTAGAGCTAGTGTCCTTTTCCTTGCTTGTTAATCACAAAAATTTCAGGCATTATTCACAAACAAAAAAAGGATAAAAATGGATGACCATTTGAAACATACAATCATTTTGGGAAATGGTATATCATCTGACTTTGTACATGAGGGTTCATCTCCTTCATCAACATTTCTTGGCCTTTTATTTGTTTGCTTAATAATAAATGAAAAATGATGAGCATTTGAAATTAAATAAGATATAACTTAAACTGTAAGAAAAACATTTACTCACAACACTGTCTGAGATGATAGAAATTGGTATCTCTAACCCCTGACTCAGATTGCTATCTTGAATTAGTGGAGATGCCTTATCTTGGGGCCAGGACAGGATGTCTTGTTGGAACCCAGAAGTGATTGGCACATCATTAGAAGTTCCATCACCTTCTCCAACTGCTTCATCTAGCTTCTTCTTCTTGCAGCCTTTCCTATTATGACCAGTTTCACCACAGTATTTACACACAATCTTGTAACTCTGCCTTGGTAGCTTGATTGGTATCTCCTTGGTTTTCCCCTTTTTCTTTCCATTTCTTGGCACCTCATCTTGCTCAAATCTTCTTGCTCTTGTTGGTCTTCCTTTTCCCCCACCAAAATTAGGTGGAAGTGGTAGAATATAATTAGTTTTATCCCACAACTTTGGTCCATCCATAGGCAAGATTTCATTTTCATATACTCTATTAAAAGTATCAATAGAGTAACATGAATGCACAAAGTCTTCCGGATCAAGTGATTCTACACAAATGGCACTAACACCACGTTTACATGGGATACCAATGAGGTCCCATCTTCTACACAAGCATGAGTGCATCTTCAAGTCAACATTGTACCTATCACCATTGATAGTGCTTACCTCATAATGACATTCATCACTCTCTATAGGAATGCACTCACCAAGTTATTTCATGAGGTTATCAGCAACTTTTTTGGCAGCTGGACACAATTTTCTCCCTTCCCACCTTCTCTCAGCATGATCTCTATTTTGTGACACCCTTGTCATCGAATATTCTTTGATTAACGTTAAATGATTCTTATATGTTGTTCAACAATATATCACATTTAGGATATGTACTCAAATGTGATTTACTCTATTGTGATGGTGGCTTATTAGCCAACCACTCAAAACATTTGGCATCAAGTTCACATATGCTTTTCATTGCTTTATCAAAGTCAGGGACTGTACAAGCCTTTTCAGCTGTCCATAAGGCTTTTTTGTAAGCCAATCCTAAAAATCCAGCAATTTTCATATTACCAAATAAATGCCTCAAACAAAATCTATTATCAACACCAGTAAGCACATTATCAAAAGATGGTAACAATCTTTTTTTGTTTATCAGAGATAAATGTATACACATCATCTCTTTGGATTAAGTCATTTTTAAAAAGGGTTAAAAACCACTCCCAAGATTCCTTGTTTTCCACCCCAACTACAGCATAAAGGAAACAAATAACTATTTGGGTCAATACCCACAACAGTTAGTAAGAAGTCCTTGTATGGGCCTTTTAAGTGGCATCCATCAACCCCTATGACAAGCCCACACCCCACAAGAAATCCTTTCTTCATTGCCTCAAAACAGATATACAACCTATGGAATTTTTTCAAGTCCTTCTTTGTTATTATCAATTTTCTCCTTGTCTGAATTACATAGGAATGCACAGCCTCCCTAAACTCTGACTTACACCCAAAATTTAACCTAATGTTAAATCTAGGATCATAAGTGTTCTCAGGTTTTAAAATAGGAATTGTGGCTCAAAACACTCAAAATCAGATGATATTCCACTACTAAATTCATCACCAGTATAACCCCCAACTGCATTATCATTGCAAAAACACTACTAGAAAACAAGGATTTGACCGCGGATTTTGGCCAAAAAAAAAAGGCTATGGATTTGGTCACGGAAAAATTCCGTCGCCAAATTTGGCGTTGCTAAAATTGGTCACGGATTTTGGCCATGGATTTCTAGCCACGAATTTTTTTATTTTTGGCCACGGACAACCTGTTTTAATTTTTTAAAAATTTTTTGTTTAGCCACGGATTTATCCGTGGCCAAAATAAATATTTTTAAATAAATAATAAATCTAGCCACAGATTTATCTGTGACCAAAATAATTTCTTTAAAAAAAATTAATAAATTTATCCATGGGTTTATCCGTGGCCAATAATAATTTTTTAAAATAATAAAAAAATATGGCCATGGATAAATCCATACCTTTCAAGTCATGTAGGAACCTATAATCATATTTTATACGATAAAGTTACTAATTCATTTGGGATCTCAACAAAGAAAATTAAAATAGAGGTTGGCAAATGTTTAAAAAAATATCTACCTCTCGAATGGATACATCCACCTATATTGAACAGGTCCACACATTGCCGCTTGAAAAGGTAAGTGTATCGGCAAGTGTTCCATGGAATAAAAAATGTTGGAGGAAAAATGCATTCCAATTTGTATAAAATCGAAGGGATATTCCTATCCAATTGTGACAAACTTTCCTCACGAAGCTTTGTGCAACACAAATCTCTGAAGAACTAACTTATTTCAGTTAGGGGCTTCCAAACATTTTGTTGGAGTGTGCTAAAGGCTATTGGGAGTAAACGTTGCATGAACACATGACAATCATGACTCTTCATACCGTACAACTTGAGCCTCGATTGATCAACACACGCTCCCAAATTCGATGCATAATCATCAGGCATCTTCAAAGCTAGAACAAATGTGCATAAATCGCGTTTTTGTTCGGTTGTCAAAGTGTAACTAGCTTTTGATTTTAACACCTTACCATTAGCCATCATTTGCAAATGCCACTCAGGCCGCCTGCAATACTCAACCAAATCCAATCTTACCTTCTTATTATCCTTTGTCTTATCTTTAATATCCATAACAGTGTTGAGTATGTTGTCGAAAAAAAAAATTTCGATGTGCATGACATCCAAATTATGGCAAACCACATTGTCTTTCCAATACGGCAACTACCAAAAAAAGCTTCGTTTCGTCCAATTATGATGTACGCCATATCCTTGAAATTTTGGACGCTTGACTGGCATATCGGTAACTTTTGGAATTCCACGCACTTCTTCCCACGTCTGATCGCCTATCATTACTGACGGAGGGTTTGATCGTT
>JAOWBU010000168.1:0-50000 GCA_026212405.1 Petrea volubilis | reverse complement strand
CTGAAATATGTGACATATTTAGAGCATAGTCATTTTGGATAAGAGTATATGCTCATATGCAAATTGATAGATGATATAGTTAATTTCCAAACTGGAAAAAAGTATAAAAATAAGATTTTGGTGAGTTTGGATGTTTGATGGGTTTGAATTAATCCTTGATAGGATGAGAAAGAAGAGGAAATCGAGTTCCATTTTGATAGGGTGTTCTTTCAAGGATCAGAGCAAGCCGAAATATATGAATTCCTTGCTTTGCCTATTGTAAAAGGTAATATCAAAATTTTCTTTAGAAGACTTTCTTCTGTTTTTGGTATTTATTGTTTGTCTAGAGCATGATCTACAGTTCACTTCAAAATTTTACTTGACAAAGTTCAAATGGAACAGGTGTAGTTAATGGAGTGAATGGGGCAATTATTACATACGGACAGGTATATTTCCTGTTCTCATCTGGGAAATCTATCAATCAATTTAGTGATTCAGTAATATCTGAAGTTCTCCCTTTGGATCAATCTGCACATATTAGTTGATAATCAACTCCTAAGATTTTCTGCTTGCTACAATCACATTCACTATCTGTAGTCTCAAGTCAAATGTAGTGAAGCATACTGAGAAAAACAGAACCATGTTGTGTAGAACTTACAAATTTCCGAAACAAGAAAAGAACAATAATCAAGAGACCTTGTTCTCCAATAACTGTTCAAAAGGTGTTCTACTATTTCTGTTCTTATGTTGAAAATGTAAGAAGTGTTTCGGCTGGGGATATAAATATATCTGGACAAGTGCAACAAGCAATAGTAATAAGACTTGAACTTGAGACCTGATAATCCAGAAGTTCAGCCTTAGTCCTTTTACCAAGTGATCAAAGGCGTTGTTGAGATGACCAAAGAGTATCTCACATTCTAAACATAAAAGATGCAGAACTGGGAATTGCTGGAAGCCATCACATGTATTATACCTTCTGAAGTTGACTGTAGCAGTTTGTATACTTTTTATCTCTTTCTGGTCATCTGGTGAATCAGCATTGATTTGATCACTTTCTTATCTGGTCTCTTTCTGGATTTTTCGCATTATATGACATCTCAATAATCCTGAAACAAGACGTGATTACTCTTCGTTTGGCTTACTTTTGTTATTACTGCCCTGTCTATGAAACAAATGAATTGTATTTTACAGGGTAAAGTTGGAAGATCTAGTTTTAAATATTGTAATGCATGTTATTGTGTTCAGAATTTAGATCCATGTTCTGTTCTGAAATACTCATCCGCGCTGGTTCTGTTATGACTCATGAGCTAGCTGTGACTAATGCCAGAACTTTCGTAGGATGACCTCTAGTTCTCTTGATCATTAAAGTCAGTTGTTAATATCATTCAGAGGATCAAGTAAGTGTGTGTGTGTGCTGCCCTCTTACAAAAACCTTTTTTTTTCACCCTTTTGGTCTTCATAAAAAACTATAGGTTTTTGTTACAAGGATAAATTGTAAAGGCCCCAGACCAAATTAAGGAGAGTGAAATGGTCATTGCATAATTATTTAAGCTTTGCAATCTGTATTTGCCTTGTTGGTTAATATGGTTAATTGCTGCTCCTTTTTGTCCTTCCTTTTACTGGACCAATATCTTGATTCTATCTTTACTTATTCTATAAACCTCCCCATGTGTATTATCTTTACCAGACAGGAGCAGGGAAGACTTACAGTATGGAGGTAATAGATTTACAACATACTATGAATCCAATATACCATACACAGTGCTTACTCTAGTTTATCTTTAGGGACCAGACATTATAGACTGCAATGAAAAACAGAAAGGTTTACTGTCCAGAGTGGTGGATGGGCTTTTCAATGCTATTAAACTTTCAGACGATATGATTAAGTACATAGTCAAATTATCAATGGTATGAGATCCTAATTGAACAACTCCTAGCACTTTCATATTTTCAGGTCATATTGCTCATGAAGAACTCACTTTTTCCCTATGATGCTTGCAGGTAGAAATCTATATGGAGAGAGTAAGGTTTGCATCATTTGAGAAAGCTTCGGCAGTGGCCTTATCTGCTGTCCTGAAGTTGGATATTAACTGCATTTGAGGAATCAGAGTTCATCCTAAGTAAATGAGTGCTTTTCCTTCCTCAGGGACCTTTTTGATTTGTCAAAGGATAATTTACAGATCAAGGAGAGCAGAGTGCAAGGAATACATGTTAGTGGAGTTACAGAGGTAGAAGTCCCTCCTGCCTCTCTCATCCATCTGCTTCAGCATAAGACTAGCACAATTATGCCCAGCTAAATGGTAGCATCGTTGGGGAGTAGCAGTGCTTGTTTTCAGCCTTTGGATGTAGAGTCATTTCAAGGAAAAAAGAGACAATGGGTCATAAGTCTGTCACCTGACCTAAAATTTTTTGCTTTGCCGCTGTTTGTCTTGCCTGTTGGCACAATTTCCTGATGGTCAAACTACTTAATGAGGTGCACGGTTTTCTAATTGGAGTACATGTGAATGGCAGGAATATTACATTTTGGAGTCTCTCATTGATTAGGTATATAGACGTGTATATATATGTATGGTATTCGGTAAGGTAAATTTTCTGTTTCTGAATGAGATTGGATCTGGATGGAAGTAAGAAACTATCCTCGCCTCCTGTGATTGTCTGATCCTCTTGGATCAGGTTTTGGTTGAGAGGTGTCCTCAGACCAGTGCAAAGCGTTATAAACCTATTAAAATATTTACTATCTACATGATAGAACTCGGTGGAATCCAAATTCTAATTTTCTGGGAATGAGGATGAGTCATGAATATTGATTGTATACTCATTCCTCCATCATAAAATATATATATATATATATACACACACATATATATGTACTAGCTGCATTAAATGTTACTGTGCAGTTTAGATTTTTGGATGTTCATATATTCCTATCTGCTTGCTCCAATTTCTGTATTACTATATTCTATTTTTCGATGCTATAATTTTCAAAAGTTACATTTTCACTTTTCAGATTTCCATCTCAGATCCTGCAGAGGCATTACAAATTCTTTCTGTAAGATAAAATCTCTTTCCATTCCCTACCTATCTTTGGCAATGTTATTCTATTTGCTGATACAGTTAATAATTTTGCAGAGTGGAATATCAAGCAGAGCAGTGGGAGAAACTCGTATCCTTTTACTTCTATGTTTGGAACAAGGATTTTGGTGAGGAAAAGTGCGAGACAAATGGAAAGGTTAAAAAATGGAAGCATAGAGTACTATCATTTGAAACAAAAAAAAATTTCCGTTCTATTTTCCTTACCAAAATCCAAGAATCAAACGGAGGGTTAAACTTGATTCTTGTGTACATTAACTTCCTTTATGGATGCCCAATAAGCGGGTCCACACTTCTATAGTGGGATTTCGTAGTCATCTTTTGTAGATTTAACGTATACAGAAATGAATATGGCCAGCAGTAGAAGTCATTGCATTTATATATTCTTTATCCAGCAGGAACTAAAGAAGGAGAAGAGGTAACTAATTGTGAAATTCAATGGTTTTGATAAATCGGAGGAGTTTTATATGTACTCTGAAACCATGACAGGTCTGGAAAGTTGATCCTTGTAGACTTAGCAGGATCTGAGAAAGCAGAGAGAACTGGAGCGGAAGGCAGATTCCTTGAAGAAGCCAAAACTATCAATAAATCATTATCAGCACTTGGGAATGTAATAAATGCATTGAGTTCGGCAGGGAAGGCGAATCATATACCCTATCGTGATTCTAAACTTACACGGATCTTGCAGGATGCTCTTGTTAGTTCCTCATGTTAACCTAGTTTTCTTGTTAATGGTTCAATGAATACCGAAACACTTACCAAGCAGTTCACAGGGAGGAAACTCTCAGACTGCATTGCTCTGTTGCTGCTCTCCTAGCCCCTCAAATGCATCAGAAAGCCTGTCAACTCTCCGGTTTGGCACAAGGTATGCAAATTTACCTTTAACGCCTTTCTTTTTCCATAAGTACTGTTGGAATATTGAAATTTTCCGCATGACGGATCAAATTGTTGCTTTAAAACTTGTATTTTAGAATTTGCCTTTGGAATAATTGTCTAATAGTTGGCATTGATAAGTGGTAAAAGAAATTTATGACTGCAGGTAAGTTGTCTAATCCATGCTTATTGGCATGCTTGTTTTCAACCATAATTTGCGTAAACCTGCTCCATATTTGTTGGCATGAACTGAAACACAGCATTGACTTCTACTTTCTCGAGCAGAGCAAAGCATATAAAGGCATTACCCCGAGTCAATTTTAAAGAAAACGAAGACACTAGCATCGTTGGAGCCACATCTTTGACCATAAATGAGTCTTGTGAGAGAATATTGGAAAAGGTTGGACTTGTTGTTCTCGTCATCGCCTGAAATTGAATCTATTCGGTATCTAACTGATTTTGCCTTATTAAATCCAGTTGGCTCAGAGAATGGCGGCTGAAGATGTCCAACTACTCGAGCAGCTATTCATTCTAGAAGGAATTTTGTTTGACTCTAACTCGGTCGAAGAAGTGGAATCAGCTTATGAAGATGTTACATCAAGAACAATTTCATCACTCCAGAAAGCCGTCGAAGAGCTTATTGCAACAGTTGATGAGGTAAGGCCTCGAAATCTCGATTTTAATTTATTTTGTAAAACCTCCAAAAAATGCAAATGAACAAGACACAGAAAGAAATATTTGACTGATGGCATTGTTTCATCATTATCGTTTTGATTTTCTCTTCTAATTGAAGTCGAACCTAGAGCTTCCATCTCCAAACACGCTCACATCCAAATTGGCTCTTCATCGATAAATGCTCAAAGTTCGACCACTTTTTCGTTGATAATTTTGCATATGGTAGCGTTTATGTTTCTGTTAGCTACTAAATATTTAAACTTTTCACAGCTGAAGAAGGAGAACCAGATTCTTAAAGGCCTGATCAAAAGCTGCTGATACTTTCTTCCGCTAGCAGAAAAGAAGCCTTGTTCTATCCATACAAAGATGAAGTATGGGGACTACTAAATATTTTTCAAACAATAAATTTTTATATTAACAAATCTATGAAATGCTTTTGGTATCTTCGTTAGATTTCTATTTGAAGTTATAACATGTTCTATTCTCATGAAATAATTAATACTCAAAGCAAATAATAAAAATGAAAATATAAAGTCCTCATATACAACTTACCATTAGAAATCCAAGCAGTTTAGTTCCAAAAGCCTCTACGGCTTTTAACAAAATTTCTCAAGTTTAGAAGCCTCTAATTTAGTTCCCAAAGTGCTTGCCACTGTAGAAGTTAATTGGATCTTTTTTCAGTGAAGAGTTAGTGTAGGGATGTTTTGAATTTAAAAATTGTCTTTATGAAGTTTTGACATGTAAACTTTCAACTTGGAGGACTTGTAGTAATCTCCACTGGAAGTTTCGGAAGATATATCGTCAAAAGCCTTGCATTAATGGATAATGTTATTTGTGGTAATCGAGAAAGCAAGAAGTAACTAATTTGAATAACAAGTATTATGTTAGCATGCCAAACACAATACCAAAGAGGGGACCAACAGACAATTTTGGATGATTTTCAGGGGTTGTTCGTCTGGATTTGGAAAAGTTAAAGCTGTGAAAAAGAATAGAAAAAATATTGAGTAGTAAAAGTTGGTAGTGTTTAGAAATAAAAAGTGAAAAGTACACTTGATGTTAAAGAGTAACTAAAAGACCTGAAATATGTTTTCAAGTTTGGGCTTATTTATTTTCAGTAGAAGTCAAAATAAAATAGAAAAAGGAAGTAAAAAAAAAATACTATACATATATATATATATATATGTTTTATCATATGCAAACACCCCTTCAGTCTCGGCCCTAATATACTTGCAGAAAACTTCTGGAGCATACAAAATACAAATATCTCTTTTAAATGATTATGAGATACTTCGGCTATTTCAATTTATAATTAGTTTTTCAAATCATTATTGTGACACTCAATTTGAGCAATATTTGTTCAGCTGTTATGATAATTTTTTTCATCTAACATTGCTGTTATTCCAAAATTTCATATCCAAATTCTCTGCTCAAATCGAGATCACTTCTCATCAAAATATAGTCATACATGCCTTGTCTACGGTGGGTCATAAATTCCAATACAAGAAAATATTCTGCAAATTTAAAATTCTTAACAGGTATTCAACATATTTGGCATTGTTCCTTCACATTGGTGGATCCTCAGTCGATGACAGACAATGAGGCATGCAAACATGGTTAGTATATCTGTGCACCAGAAAGATTTAGCATGTAAACTTGGTCAGAAAGTTAGCTAAACTAACGAGAAAATCGTTTGGTAGTCACCAGTTGCGCAGGATCGACTCATATAACACAGCGATAACTGACGGTAAAGTCAGTGATGCCCCCGGAGTAAGTTAACCTGACCACCTGCCCTTTCTCAAGCCCATAGTACCTTGCAATTGCATCATTTTCAAGCATCCAAGGAAGCTGCCAGAGAGAGAGAGAGAAATAACATGTTCATCGGATCAGAATTCCTGGTTAATGAAGCAGCTGATAGCCTGATCAGTTGCAAACATCAACTGGTATTTCCAACAACATAGAAGCACTAATTAATTGTACTAACACAACCAAATACCCTACAGGATACTTAATTAGATATTAACATGTATGTTGGTAATCTAACGATCAATTTAATCGACCACCTGCCTGAAAAAAGGGCTTATGTAGGTATATTATGTCATCTATGACCAACTAATATATATCTTAGTGTATTAAAAAGAAACTTCATAACCTGTAATCTGTGAATATATTTATATACTAGAGAGTTCAAATGGATATCCTAACTTATAATACTCACATATCATGTAGAAACCACTAAATCTTTGATCAGAGTTTGCTTGAGTTCACCTCAAACTCAAAAACTACCCGATCAGACAACTCAGGAAAGCTTGCACGTTGAATACCAATATTCAGAATTCGAGTTGCAAGCAGTTAAACTCTCAGAAAAGCAAGATTAATAAACAATATACATGAAAAGCTTCTACAATGCTATTTAATGCTCATTCAAAAAAGAGGCTACAAATAATGGTATACCTGCTTGTCTTCAATGCTATATTTCCTCAAAAGGTTTTCCTTCTCCTTAGATGTTAGAATTTCAAACTTTGGCCCCAGAAAATGCTTTGTGATGTTGACCAGCAAGTCAGTAATCTAAAAAAGGTAATGGATCATAATGTGAAAAATGATATCTCACAAGCTGAGGATTTTTAAATTTACATTCACAACTGTTAGCTAAAATCCGTGTATATATATATATATATCCGTATAGTGCATGTTTAAACAAATAAATAAAAGATACTTTATGTCTTCATGCACATGCTAAACCAAGAAAATAATACTACTCATGCTTTTTATTTGAATCATTTCGTGCATGTATAATGTATGGGCAAAGACGCAGCACGATACAAACAAAAAACACAGCATTTTTCAAAAGGTTTAGGATGACGGCAAATCTCTGAACAAGGCTGTCTATAGAGATGTTAAACATAAAATAACAGTATACAACCTATCATACATACATATGCATGCGTGTGTGCGTGTGTGTATGTGTATGTATGCATGATTGACAAAGAATATAATCATAGATATATAAGTATGAGCGGAATAAGAATGCCATTCATATCAATTATAGTGCCGGATGTCCAGTAATGCAATTTGTAGACTATATATGATACAGGGAAAAAGAAAAAAGGACGTTAACTTTAGGAAACGTATTAGTTCTGGATTGAGTTTGGATGATGTAATACATATTAATTAGTTTAGCATTTTTGGTTATTAATTATGTTTTAAGTTTTAACCATTAATTTGGGCTTTGAAAAAAATAATGAAAAGGAAAATGCCCCTCCTGAATCGAATGCCAAAAATGTGTTCGTGTCTAATATTTATTTGTCCGGCACTACACAACTTCAACTTGAGGAGCATACGTGCGTTCTAACCTATAGCAAATATTCCATATAACACTTGATGAGTAACAGTACATCTTATCAAATATTTATCAGTTTAATCAGTAAAATCCTCATTTATAGGTATCATTACTTGAGTATAACATTTTTTTTTGCTGAATATACTTGAATATAACATAACTAACAAATCCTAATAATTCACTAAACACTAATTGTTATTTAAACAGTTATATCTAAATTGTATCATAATTAAAAATCAAACGATTTGATGATATATATATATATATAAACTTACTTTTTACACTATTTAAAAATAAATACCACCACCATACATATTTATGAAAATAATATCAAAATTAGCCTATATGTTTGCACATTGGGAAGCATTTATATAGTATTTCTGTCCAACAACTATGGCTCTATTACCATCTTCAGAGTAATGACTTAAAGCATATGCAAAAGCACAATCATGAGTAAACAAATCAGTTGACTCACCTGAAAAGTCTCAACTTTAACTGAATAGTCCTCCAAAACCTTTTGAGCATGAGAATTCATCTTGCTTTGCATGGGTAAGATAACCCTGTCCAATGTTTCTTTGTTCATAATCTGACTCAGTATGCCAACCATATTTCTCTTTCTGATCTCAAAATTTTCACAGAATATGACCACAATCTGGAAAAATAGAAAAATAGTAAATGAAACATGTATAAATTAAGAAAAGCATCAAAGCAGTGGCGGAGGTAGGACCCGGAGTCAAGAGGTGCACTTATCAATTATGAGCTACCGATAATGCAAATAATTAAATTGATAAAAAAAAAAATCAGGGCGCACTAAAGGATGACTTGGAGTACGGAGTGCACTAAAAGACAATTAGAATAATCATTAAAATTTAAAACATATATATATATGGAGTCATTTTAAAGTTCGGAGGTGTTCGTGCACTCCTGAGTTGCATATTTGAGCATTTCTTTTGACAATATTTTTTCATGGACTTAAATTTATGATAATATTGTGCTCTGTTTTTTCTTTTCTCATTTCAATTTTCTTTTCCCATTACCTCTAAATTTCATAAAAATCTCAATGAAATATGCATGTCTATTTCAGCAGGGAAAAAACAGTGAAAAAATGTGAGATCTCGAATAAATACTCCATGAAATGAAAATTCTCTAAACTTATATATATATATTTACTAGTTACCACTACTACATTGCATACACCACACATATACATACACATATAGACACACTCTTAAACCCTACAAGAAGAGAGAGAGAGAGATATACCTTCCGGTAGGGGTTAGACGCACGGCTAGCGGTGAGGCGGAGGCGTTCAGCCTCGGGCTTGTCGCCGAACGCGGCGCGGAAGTCGGTGATAGAGCGGCAGAGCTCGGCCTCCATGTTGGCCACGAAATAGCCTCTGTCCCGTAGCATTTCGATGAGAGTGCGCCGCGCCAGATAGTACCGAAGGCTTTCTACGCTTCCGGTGTCCGCCATGCTTGCTAGGCATGTTTCGCCGCCGCCGGTGTTGTACGCCATTCTTGTGTGATTTTCTTCGCTCTTTTTCTCTGTTGTGTGTGTATGTGTGTGTGTGTTTTGGTTTTGATTGGAGAGGAAGGAGAATATGAGAGGACGTACGGAGGATCAACGTCGGGATTGCCGGGATATCGCTTCCACGCGCTGTATATGCGTGTAATTTCACTCGCCGAGTTTTTGTGAGCAAGTTCAAAAAATAAAATTAATGTTGTTCTCCTCCTGATTTATGTATTCTACTAAGATTGGTCAAGAAATTTAAATGAGAATTTTAAGAATATTTTTAATACAATTATGAAAACTAGTATTTAGCCGGTCTCTAGCTACGAGAAATAAATATTTTTATTTATATATTTTATTAAATATCTATTAAAAATACTTTTATCAAATTGAATTAATTTTTGTATGACATAAATAGATAAAATGAGGATATCAAAATTTTTCATTTAATAAAATGTGCTCAATAATTTTGGTTCAATTAAGTTTTGGAGATTTACATTTAAATAGAATATAATTTAATTATATATTTAATTTTTTATAAAATTAAAATATTTTTTGGATTTTAAACGTAATTATATATTTTTTTAATTATTTATTATGTATTTTATGAAATTTATTAAAGAAAAAATTTTAAAATAAAAACAAAATTAATATTAACAAATAAACAAAAATAAAAAGTAAAAAAATGATAAAAGAAGCTTGGAAACACACACACACACACATATATATATATATATATATTGAGAGAGAGAGAGAGAGAGAGAAAGAGAAGAAACTAAAATTACATTAATAGGGACAGAGGAGAGGAGAGGAGAGGAGAGGAGAGAGAGAAATAAACTATAGATGTACTGACCAAAAAACAAAACTACAGATGTGAGAAATCAGAGATATAAAAAGACACCAAGGTGTTTCTTAGACCTCTAAATATTTTATTAATAGCACTAGTAATATTGACACACTCGATATATATACATAACAAAAAATAATTTAATTTAATTTAATGACATATTAAATTTTTTTTGGTAATATTTATACTATCAAAATATATTTAATTATGTGTTATAGATTTAAAAAACTAGTAATAATTAAAAATATAATAGTTTTAAAAAAATGGTATTGAGGAGTATTGAGATATAAAAGAGGATAGAGAAGGAAGAGGGGAAGGGGAGAGAAAATAAAAAGATCGTGTAAGATGAGAGATGAGATAGAAAGTAAAAAAGAAAAAAGTAATTGGCTTACCAAAAAAATAATCAGACAAAAAGTAGTTACTAAAGGATGTTGTCCCTTTGGTTGCGTTTATTAGCCATGTAGGATTAAGTACGATATGAACACCATAGGATATAAACCATCATTCTCACTTATAAAAACATGTCTCAAGTTAATCTTGAACAATTACATAAGATCTTGGAGACTGGTTTCTTTTTGCTTAATAACATCAAAGGGATTTTGTCACGATCCGAAAAAATACCCTTCATATTTTATTAAAATATGTTGGACTGAAACGCGCAGCGGTAATATTTTCATAGTTGTATAAATAATTATTTTCACATAAAATTTGTACAAAATACAAAAGTTACAATTTTCAAAACAAATACAAAAGTAACTTTATTGCGTAAATGGCTTCAAAACGCTTCCGCTGCACCACTCTGATCCGCTATCTCGTTTCTGTCTAAAAAGTATTGGAAAAGAGGAGTCAACGTGACGGTTGAGTAGAAATATCATTCAACCCCATAAGGTGCGTGTGTGTTTGAATAGGTGCACGTAGACAAATAATTTCACATAATACTATAATGAAAATGAAAGCATAAAATATCTAAGACTTACAAGATACTTAAATTCTTATTTTACTCATGAAGTTAAATAATACTCCTACCTTTCAAAGGGGTACCTTCTTCTATATAAGTAGAAAGTGTTGAGTGTATATATAGATATATAGAAAGGCTAATATGTATATATATGTGATTAGAAGAGGGGTAACTATATATATATGTATATAGAAAGGTATACTAATGATATTGTGTGATATATACATTGAAAGTGCAAGATTTTATGGGTGTGGGTCTTATAGGCGGGATTTTATGTTGAGTGTTTGGAAAATGAAGACATTGAACCCTTTATATAGAGTTTAGGGCAAGACATAGCATTATTTAATTATTAATGATGAAAATGACATTTTGGATAAGGATAACATTTTGGATAGAGATAAGATTTTGGATAAGGATGACATTTTGGATAGGGATAAGATTTTGGATAGGGATGACATTTGGATAAAGATGACATTTTGGATAAGGATGATATTTGGATAAAGATGACATTTGGATAAGGTTGATATTTGGATAAAGATGACATTTTCATAACTTGGTTTTTATATAAAAATATCCAATCCTATTATATATATATATATAATTCGAAATTTGCATATATATATATATGTGTATATATTTCTGAAAATTTTGTATTTTATGATCAATAAATGAATAGGAAAGAAAATAATTTCAATTGTTATAAGTATGCAAACATATGCATGTATCACAAAGTGTTTATTACAAGAAAGATTTCACATAATATAATGATCACATGAAACATGAAATCATATAAAATTGATTTTAAAATACTAGGAAGTACCAGGACGTTACAGATTTAGAGTTAAATGGGTAATTTGACAGTTATATCAACCAAGCCCAAAACCAATTGATGATTGCTTATCCCAACCTCCTTGTGGGATAGGTTATTCCAAAAAAAGTGTAGGATGAGAGACCGGGTCTAAACTATATCAAGAGCCAAAACTTGATACCAAACATAATTATGGGTGGAATACCTTTATAATCCCATCCATAAACCTCTACCAAACACAATCTTTATATATTAGTATAGATAATATAGATAAAATTTGATTTCCTTTTCATTTTCTTTTTCCTTTTCTGTCCCCCTACCCATACTAGTACATAGTAATGAAATTGAACTTATATAAATCATTGTATCTAACAATCCTTTTGCCCTTGGGAAATATTCAAATATCTAGTAGGAATTAATTACTTTTTAGAAAATTAAAAACAAATATTGATGTTGTTGTAACACAAATTCTCATATCTATTGAATTAAAAGACGAGAAAAATAATACAAATTGAATTTCAAAGATTAAATAAAAAAATGTGGGTTACAAACTCTATTTGATTCTCTGATTCTTCATTCAAAAATTAGAAACTTGGAAATTCAAACACTTTATGAGCAGATTTAGTGGTTTGATTTTCTCGGGACTTGATTTGATCTTCAATAACGTGATTCGTGGGTTTCACAAATTGATTACAAATCAAACACCAAGAATATTGATGAATGTCATGAAGAACACCATAAAACATCATGGACTTGATTTGAAGTAAATTTGGAAAGAACGTCAATTTTCTGGATTAGCACCTTGTCTAAAGATCGAACATCTTGATTTGGATCTCCGCAAAAAACGCTATGAACTTCGTCTTGATCACCCTAAATTTGACTTAAGAGAATTGCAGGGCTTCCTTAAATGAACACTCCTTCTTGTGTCTCTCTTCTTGTTGTGCGTCTTTGACTTATAGAGAAAACCTCTATTTATAAGTATAGTAGAGTCTTTTGCCATATTCACTTGACAAGGTAGCGTTATTTGATTGACCATTCAATAATTGGTAACAATTTACTATCTTAATCACAAGATGTGATTTGAAATATCAAAATATCAATATCTAGATTCCTTATTTGCAAGATATGACTTTTAATGCCAAATTTTTGAATATAAAAATATTTGATTTAATCACCAAAAATATTTATTTAAATGTGGAATTTAATTTGAAAGATTCCAAAATATAAAAAAAATATAATTGATTTTTTTTTAAAAAAAAAATATTGCACATGTCAATTTATATTTGGCATAAAATTTTAATGCTTACAAATTGCTTCCTCGAGACTTGTTAACGTTCATCTGCTTTGACAGATGAGGACAAGTGAATGAATCTCGAAATCATTTCTTGGGAAAGTTACTCCAAAGCATCCATTTGAACTTAGATACTTTAAACTCACATCAAGGAACTTTCATTTGAATTTATAGATAGTTTATACTCATATCAAGAAAAAAAATTTAACATCAATTTGTAGATAGTTTAAACTTGTATCAAAGAGTCTTCATTTGAATTCGTAAATAGTTTAAATTTGTGCCATGGAGTCTTCACTTAAATTTGTAAATAATTAGTACTCGTATCATGAAGTCATCACTTAAATTTGTAAATAATTTATACTCGTGCTAAGGAGTGTTCATTTGAATTTGACTTCTAGGTCTTTTATACTCTTGTCAATGAGTATTTGAGGGACATCACTTTGAAAATTTTAGATAGTTTACGCTCATATCTAGGAGCACTTGAAAGATCTTTGTTTTTCCAAATTTGAGATAGTTTATGCTCGTAACTAGGAGCTTGGTGAATTTATTTTTCTTGGAAATTTAGATAGTTTAAGTCCTCATCAAGGAGCATTGTAGGTAATTTATGCTCTTATCAAGAAGCACTATTTATCTCTCTCTCTCTCTCTCATAATTTCAGACAATTTATGCTCATATTAAAGAGCACTTCAATTCTTTTCTTTTTTTTTTTTTTTTTTTTTAATTTCAAAAAATTTATGCTCATGTTAAGGAGCATTGCATTGCTTCTTATTTGGGAGTACTCTGTGGGTTGGAGCCTAGCAATAAATCTTCATTGGTAAAGGACATTTCCAACATACACTTATCGACTATGGTGTCCAGACAATTCTTCTTAGCAAAACGTTCTTCTTCTCTCATCATATTGCATGCTTCATGACCTTACATAAGCATCCTCATTGCAAATTTAGTTGTGGTTATGTTTGTTGCAACATTGTCTTCTTCAAGCAAGATCCTTCCTTGTTGAGCCAGTTGCACCACTTATCTTTGAATACGAAACAATCATGAATTGGGTGCCCTACCAAATAGTGGTATTTGCAATAATTTGGATCACCAGTCCTTCCAGCTTCATTAGGCCGCTTTATTTCAAGCAATTCAATGAGGTTCACGTCGAGCAAATCATCAAAAATGCCATGGACATCTGAATTGAGGAACGGATATTTTTTGGCTCACATATCTTTTGAAGTCAATTTTCTCTATGTCCTTTCTTGATTGACGTCACACTTTTCATTGATCTTATCATTTAATTTTCCTCTAAATTTGGTAGGTGTTGTGTAAGTTGCCATGGCTTTTTTAATTTGAGCTTTAAGGAAAGAGTTGCCCCATTTATTGACTTCTTGTGTGTCTTTGAGTTTTCGAGGCTCTTGGGTAGGTAGCCCTTCAACTTCACTTGCTAGCATGCTCAACTCCGTGTCATGGGCTCTAGTAGCTAGCTCTTCAAACATCTTAGGTTGGATCCCTAGAAGATTGTACCGGAGGCCCCAATACATTCCTTGGATGCGCATTTCTATAGTTGAAGTCTTGGATAATCGATATTTGTAATTGAGGCTCAAATTTCTCCAATGATTGATGTAGTCGATAATAGGCTCTCCTTTCCACTGATGGAAATTGGTGAGTTCAATCATGCTTACCATCCATCGGGTACTATAAAAGTGGTTGTAGAATTCATGTTCAAGTTGTGCCCAACTGTCAATCGAGTTCGCCTCCAAGTTAGTGTATCAATCGAACGTATTCCCTTTCAACGATTGAACAAATTGCTTGACCAAGTGATCTCCATAGGTTTTGGCATTGTTGCATTTCTCGATGAAATGGGCCACGTGTTGCTTTGGATTACCTTTACTTTCAAATTGTTAAAATTTGGGAGGTCGATAACCAGTTGGCATCTTCATGTTGTCAATCCTGTGAGTGTATGGCTTAGCATATGACATACTTGACTTGAAACTTCTGTTGAACTTGGTTTGTAGGGTTCTAATAATGAATTCCTTGAGTTGGTCGATGCAAATCAGTCCATCTCGTGAGATTTGCAATTCGTGAGCTAAAGACTTTTCTCTTTCATTTGCTTGTTGCTTCATGGAATCACCATAAGCCTTGGATTGCTTCTCTATGATGCGGCTAACCTCAGCATGGCCAACTTTATTCATCAACTCTAAGATCTTGAAGTCTTGTTCTTAAACGTGCTTGGTGAGTCCTTCAATGATCCTCCATCAAGCTTGCAATTTGTTCCTCCAACAATGTTGCACTTGTCACCATATTGTATGCTACGCTTGAAAAGCTTAATGTTGAGCGAGGAGTGGATGGTGTGGACTCATCTCCATTATCTTTATCGAACTTGGCAAGATATAGTAGATTCTTCTCAATACCTTCAAGCAACTGAGATATTTGCAGCTAGTTGGACATATTGCTTGTGGTGAAGCAAAAACTTACAATTGTAGTGTTTGAAAATTGTGAAATTGTGACCTCAAACTCTGCATTGTTGTAGGTAGCCACTTGATATTTGAATAACATTTTGATGAAAGGAAGAGATGAGAGGTAGAGATGGTCCCACTAGGTGTGCCAAAAATTTGTAACACAAATTCTTATGTCTATTGAATTAAAAAACAAGAAAAATAATACAAATTGAATTTCAAAGATTAAATAAAAGAATCTGAGTTACAATCTCTATTTGATTCTCTGATTCTTCCTTTACGAATTGTAAACTTGGAAATCCAAACACTTTAGGAGCGAATTTAGAGGTTTGATATTCTTGCGATTTGATTTGATCTTCAACAATATGATTTGTAGGCTTCACAGCTTGACTACGAATCAAACACCGAGATTCTCAATGAACGCCATAAACACCATGAACTTAATTTGATGTAAATTTGGAAAGAATGTTGATTTGCTGGCTTAGCACCTTGTGTGCAGATCAAACGTCTTGATTTGGATGATCTTTGCAAAAAAAGTTGGAAACTTTGTTTTAATCACTGTAGATTTGACTTGAGAAAATTGTTGGACTTCCTTGAATGAAAACTCGTTGTGTCTCTCTTCTTGTTGTGTGTCTTTGGCCTGTAGAAAAACCTTTAGTTATAGGTATAGCAGAGAGTCTCTTGCCATATTCACCCACCGAGGTGGTGTGATTTGATTGGTCATTCAATATTTAATAACAATCTACTATTTTGATCGCAAGATATGATTTTAATTAACAAAATATCAATATCTGAATTTGTTTATTTTCAAGATATGACTTTTATGCTAAATTTTTGAACATGGAAATACTTGATTTAATCACCAAAAAAAATTTATTTAATTTTAAATTTTAATTTGAAAGATTTCAAAATATAAATAAAATATAATTAATTGTTCTTTTTAAGTTATTACACATGTCAATTTATATTTGGCGTAAAATTTTAATGTCTACCATTATGACATTGGATATAATTGTAATGTCCAACTAAATAATGGTGAAAAATTATTCAGACCTTGTGATGTAAAAGTATTTTTCTTTTATATTTCTTTATCATCATCAAACAAAGCGGTAAACTTAATTACTTGTGTCATATTAAAATTGTAATATTTCCTGTTGTGTTAAAAATATCTATGAACTCTCATATCCAATAGAATCATAAATACAATTTTCGTTCCATCAATAATCGGTAAAGTTTGGCATTAGCATGTGTAAAGTGAGAGTATTACCGTTTTTAGTTTGTAGTCAGTGTCAAAATGAATTTTAATATTTTATCTAAATTAAATAAAATTTTCAATTTTGTTATTAAAATTAATGAACAAATTGTAATATTCTGTTGATAAATTGTTTTTACCTTTGTTGTAATTTTTATTTCTCAAATTCAGATTTTGTATTTATTGTGTGAACTTGGCTATATGTTTGAAAGTTATATTAGAAACTATCGGGACCATTTTCTTTCTCTATTTTATGCGAATTTTAGTAACTTGTACATTTGTTTATACCAATGAAATGATCTGTTATAAAATTTCTTGAACATTGATATTAAAGTTCCAAGTATTGCTAAATAAATATATTAAAGACACTCTTTTGGGGGGAGTGGGGCGATTCTTAACACAAATGTAATTTTGCATTAAAATTGACTTTTTACTAATTTAAAAAACTTTTGTTTTTTTAATCGGTCTTTAAATATCTTTAATAATTTAAAACCTTCTTATTCCCTTAATAATAATAATGTTCCTTATTATTTTTCACTCCCATTTCTTATCCATTTTCAACTTTCTTCGAAGAAAACATAATTTATGCAAGTTGATTTTTAGAAAAACTCTTAACATTTTCCCTCGAAAGTACAACTAAAATTTTATTTGTAACTTTATCTCATTGTCAATATTTTATCAGTTAAACAGGAAAAAAAAAATAGAGACAATATTAACAACTAAGTTTAGATTGGGTGTGGGGAAGCACACGGAAAGAAAACATCAGAAAAATTTCTGTAAAACCAATTATTACAATTAAATCATGTCCACAATTATCTATCTATCTATATTATAAAAGTGCGAATAACTTATCGGTGTTTTACTTTTCATCCTTGTTTTGTAAATATTAATAGCGTTGTATAAGTAATAGTAAATAATATTTATTCATGGCTTTTTAGTAATTTAAAAATTAAGAATTAGACTTCAAATTAAACATTAGATGAAATAAATACCATAATTATGAGTGAAGAGTTGAACTTTTAAGTGGATCCCATTGTATTAAATTTTTGTCATCCAAAAAAGTAAATAAATAAAAAAAATTGGCGATCCTTTTTAATTTGTTCATATTTTAGTGAAGATACAATTTATTAAATAAATTATTCTTTTATAATAAATATAAAAGGGTTATAAGTGGAGAAATTATGTTTTACAAACTTCGCATTGAATGAGGAATCACTTAGGAAAAGAAAAAATAGAGCAAATCTCATAAAGAAAAATACATGTGCTATAAAGAGAGTAAAAATAATAAAACCAAAAGAAGATTAAGGATATGGTGGAATTTTGAATAAAGAGATAATTATCAAGTTCAAGAAAAAAAATTATTAATAAAATATACAACAAAGGATCTCATAATTTTTACATTAATTTATGAAAAACAAGTAAAAAGAATCTATATAGCTTTTTTCCATTTATTGCATGAAATACTTATTCAAAACTTTGTATAGATAAACAAAAATTCAACAAACTAATGGCATGGTAGTGATTTTGGTGTAGGAGTTGCTATATAATACAATGGATAGAAGGAAGCAATGAAGGTGGAGATGGAGGTTGTAGTGGAGGTTGTTATAAAAAGTAGTGGTTATAATATGAGATTTGGATTTATTGGCAATGGAGGAGGAGGAGATAACAGAAACGGTGAAGGTAAATGAAAATAAGCAAGAATCAATACAAGAAAAAGTAATATTATTGACAAGATTGAAAAATAGCAATATAAAAGTTGTCACCAATGATTGTATAAAGTGTCAATACAATCTATTTTGTCACTAATTAAGTTTTTTTGGTAACAACAATTTTTATGTTGTTACAATATCACTCAATGATGACAAAAAGTAATATTTTAATTGTCAACATTAATAATTAGTGACACACCTACAGTGACAATTTAATAACAATAAAAATTATTATTAGGATTTTGTGACAAGATTCCATTGCCACTAAGGTATCGCAATTGTGTCACTAATTATCACTTTTGCACCATGTTACCGCCTTTTTACAATAAGTTGTTACCATTGACATGGTACATGTTATGTTTTGTGACAACATCAATTTTTTTTCACTAAATGTATATAATTAATGATAATTGTTTGATTATCACTTATTATATTGTCACAAATTTACTCATTTTCTTGTAGTGAATTGAAAAGGAACATTGGCATAATAATGGTGGTGTATATGGTAGAATAATGTGACATAAATTTCGATTTTACTATATTAAAATTAGAGGTAGTGGTAGTGGTTCTATAATGGAAAATAATGGTATAAAGAAGTGGAACCATAGACTATCTAAATACAAAATGTGATATACTTAGTAAATCTAATTTATTATATACTAGAAGTTTCACAAATATAATGATAAGTAAGAATGATTGTTAAGTTATTATACATTTATTAATTAATGAGTAAACATTGACGATGTGTATTATAGTTAAAAATTAACTCAATCAAATTTTATTACAAGAAAATATATGCGAACAACCTTTAGATAAATGATGTAAAAGTTTATGGTTATGCAATATCATCTTTTAACATATGTGCATATGAAAAAAAGAATTTTAAAAATTATATTAACATTTTAATTGCAATATGATGGATCTTATTTAAAGTATAAACTTGCAAAAAATTTAATTAGTATATTTTTTTAACAGACATTTAAAATATATTTTAAACGTACTTAAAATCAATAGTAAAAGAAAGAACTACTAGAAATACTTTAACAAAGACAGGTGATAAATAGTCATCTTTAAGTAAATATAAATGTTAAATAATTAATGTATATGTTAATATTAGTATATATACACATCTTTTTATTTGAAAATATTAAAAACAATTAAAAGCTACAGTAAAATATTGATAATTCTTTTCTAAATATAAATTAAGATATATATTTAATCTTGTGAAAACTTTCAATTACAATATTCTAAACCTTTGTGGATTAATCTTAGTAACTTACTTACAAAAGAAAGTTACTATCAAGAAAAAATCATAAAGAATCAAAATAACCTTAAAAACTATTAATAGGATATGTCTAATAATAATATAATAATAAAGTGATCAATTTTATTAGTTTTTATTCATTCGTAACATTCCTTTAAAAAACTAAAATATTCTCAATATACTTATGTTTTCCCGTAATCAACTTTTTTCTCAAAAAATAAGACGGGCGTTAATGGTCACGTGCAAAGTGCGGTAAAACGGGAAATGTACAAATATAAATATTACTGTATAATGTATCAAATTAAGCATAAACTAATATATACTTTTCAATATCTTTAACTCTATACATACTTTTATATATTTCAATCATTATCTCAAATCATTAAGTATTTTTTTCCAATAATTCTCATAAAGCAAGATTAATTTCCCATCGTATAAAAGAATGATGTAACATCACTAACAAATTAAACATCAACATTAAGTATCAATTACTCCAAATATTTTCACTCAAATATTAACACCAAACACATTTTTCATTTTTTATCCAAAATAAAAACACTTCAACCAAATATGTTTTCTGTGAAAATACATCATATCATTCATTTTCCAACATTAAATCCAAACATATTTTCATTTTCATTTTCATTTTCATTACGTTTGTACAATGCACATCCAAAAATGCGTTTTCTAAAAACAGAGGACACTTAATTGACTTTGAATTTATCATCTTATTTGCTTTTGAAAGTATAATCATGTTTGTGGCTGGACTTTCTTGTAAGCTTTCCCATTTTCTTCCCCCAACAGTTTTTGCACGACAACTGGTGGAATCAAAGCCTCGGGTCAGAGCTGCACATGCCAATTACGGTTTATCAATAATTAAATTAACAAAAAAACCAAGTAATGCATTGAAGAACGAGTGGGAAGTGCATTAAAAAATAATTAAAATAGTCATTTAAATTTATCTGTACGTATATAGGATAATTTCAAAGTCAGTGCATCACAACAGTCTTGAGAGTCTAAAGCCTTATTCAAGGTCAATCTAGCACCTCCTTCAAAGACTTTGAAAAATGAGACATTGAAAAATTCTCAATTCTATATACCTTTTCCCTCTGGAGACTGCTAATGAAGTCAAGCTTAGCCATTGTTCCAACCCTCATTTTTCTTGGGTGTAGTGATCCATCATAATGACTACATTTTTTTTGTTGATTCTTTTTCTTATGTCAAGAAATAAATACTAAAAAGATAGATAAACTTCGGAGAGAGGCTAAACCAATGGATTCAATCAACCAATATGTACAACACAAACTTGATGTGCCTATGCAATGGATAGGCCTGTATATCGCGGCAGCTTCTGCGGTCTGCACACTTGCAATGGCGGCCGATGTCTTCAATGGTTTCCGAAGCAAAAAGCTTTGGTTCCCCTGCAAATACTTCTCTCTCAACGCCGCTTCTTTGACAATGTTAGCCGTGGCAATGAAGCTACCAATGGACCTCAACACTATGTTGCTACGCCAGACGGATTGGTTCGCAAAGCTTAGCAGCCTAATCTTTATGTCAACGGCGCAAGGCAATCTTATTTCATCTTTAGGATCCATGAACGATAGAGAGATTGTAGCAAACATCGTTGCGCTCGGGATTCTAGTGATCACGATCATGGCTAATATGTGGATTCAACTTATCCAGCTGCAGAACATGGAACATGCCGATGATATTCTTGAAGTTTTGCTTCCCACAATGTTGATGCTAGTATCGCTGGCTACGGTAGTTTCCTTAGCTCTTACTGTTTCAACGACTAAGAGACGTTTGGAGGCAATGTACCGGGAGAGGCACGAAGCAGCTTTGAGGGAAGAAGAGGTGGTAAAGAGGACTGAGGCGTTCAGTATCGACAAACAGAGACGAGACATGATGAGATATTGGGTGATGGCCGAAACGAGCAGCCCACAGTTTGTGATGGCACGTTCTGTCGTCTGCACTACCTCATGTGTGATTTGCTTGCTTGCTGCCATTACATTAATAGCATCATATGGCCAATGGTTCATGCTGATTCACAAAGTGACGCTCGGAAGACCTGGCTCTGTGTATGGAGGGTACACCATATGGATTCAAGTAGTTCAGTCAATAGGGTTGGTAGTTGGTACAATTGCTCCCACTTTGAGATGGTATATGGCTGCTAGATTCAGGTGCTCCGCGATAACCCCAAAAAATTTTAGAGACGAATTCAAGATCGAGACACACTGGATCCAAGCTCTCGTGGACTCGAGAGACAGCTACCCCACGTTGCAAATCCTGCACCACAAGTGGAGACGATATCTTCATGATGCAAAGTGGTTTGCTCTAACTTTCTGCATTGGAGTTCAGGTTTCGATTGTTATAGTCAGTAAGCTACTCGTCGCCATCTCTGCCTTGTTCATGAAACCGTTCTTCTTGCGCAAGAAGATCAAGAATCAGCATTCGTATACCTCCTCATGTATTGGCACGGAGCTGAATCTCAGGCCTTATGTTCTTCTACTTGAAGGAGAGGCAGAGCTACCCAACACATTCGTTGAGAGCATCTGCCGACAAGCAGATGAAGTCATCGAAATTGGTAAAACCCAACAATCACAAGATCTCATACATCTTCTGAATAAATCCAGCAACTTCAATGGGTTGAGAGAATTCGACAGCCTCCGAGTTCCAAGTCTACACTCTCAAGAACCTCCAAATTGCTGGACTCTACCATTGGTGACCATGACAAGCATAGCCATCGCACTTCCAAAAGTAGCAAATCACATAGCCAAACAGTTGGTGAGCACCATGAGCGAAGCCATGTCCCTGGCAGAGCTAGTGGATAAAACTCTGGATAAAAACGCACGACTCGTGAGCATCAGAAACGCAGCGGATTTCATCTGGGGCGGCGTTGTACTTTACGGGAAATGGCAAGACTTGGATCTACGAAAAACATCTCTTAACTGCAAAAACCCCGGAGAGGTATTAAGGAAACTCTCTAGCAAAGCTGAAAGGATTGTTATGGAGTTCAAGAGAGAAGCAAAAGATACCATTATGGAAACTAATCCTCTTAACTGGCCAGCTAAGGTTATAGCTGCTAATTCAATGTACAGAATCTGTCAAACTATTCTGCTGTCCTGCGAGCACGAAAATGATGAAGTGTTTGAGCAAATAACTAGGGTGGTGGCTGATATTCTGGCAGCATGTTTCACCAATTTAGCCTGTGTTGTGAGGACTATGTGTCGCTGCAACGCCATAGAACAGCGGGAGAAGAGCGTCCGTGAAGCATTTCTTCTCTTAGGCAAAACAGAACGAGTTGTTGAATTTGTCCGGCAACACGAATGGCCGTGTCTTGATGATGACAAAGCAGCGTATATTGAAGAGTGGCGTCACATTAATCAAAATCCAGAGGCCTCCACTCTAGTGTCCAATGGAGCGCAAGTGACTGTTAGGATACACTGTTGATCCAATCACTTCGCAGTGATCCTTCAAATTTCCACTATTTGTCCATCTTCCGGTGGAATACAGAGATTATTTAGCCAAAAATTAAAGATTGTTGAAATGGGATTTTTAGGACTAAAAATTAGCTTCATGGGTTTTTTTGGATGTTACAATTTATTTTGACGAGTTTTCTGTTTTTTCACCTGAAAAATTTGAAACTGTTAGGAATTAAAAAATTAAAGTCCTTGAAGATAAAATCTTTCAAAAATTATTAAGCAAGTATTAACACAAAAAAGTTACGAAAAATCTGACATAGAATGTTTTTAACATCTAACTTTTTACTTTATTTTTCTTTGCTGGATGAGGGAGAACAGAAATCAGCATTACAAACTTTTCTCGGGGGTGGAACTTGGAAGGAATAAAAAAACAAAGAAAAAAGAAAAAATCAGCAACTTTTCTTCCAACATTTCAATAATTTTAAACTTCTACCAATTCTCAGTAGCTTCTAACCATTTATAAACCTGTTTACGTTTTCAAATACTTCCAACTTTTATTACAACTATTACTATTAAAAACTTCTTACACTTCACCAAAAACAAAAACCCCTCGAACCATTTTCGTCACTACCATGCATGGTTCGCCGGAACGCCGCGATAACGGCCGGAACGGAACCGGAACGCCGCCCTCCGTTCCGCTGTTCCGGTCTTTGTCGCGGATTGAATGATCGCGGCGTTATAACGGCAGAACGGCCGTTCTTTTGCGTCGTCGCGGTGGTGGAACGGCCGGAACGGGACAAAACGGAACGGTAACGGGATGAATGAATATGATGAAAAACATATCAGAAAAATCAAGAAACAAATCATATTAATTGATAGAGATTTGGCTGGATATACTTGTTAATTATCATAAAAAATGGAGATATTTATTGAATTTTTTTTTTAAAAAAAATATATCTCAAAACCATCATGTGATTGTCCGGATTTGTTGTATTCATGTGTTGGTACAAAAGGCTAACAGGGAAAGAAAGAAAAGAAAATGATTCTCCACTTACATGTAAAGAAAAAGAAAAAGATTCTCTGCATTAAAGAAAAAGAGGGAAATATTCTTTGCATTTCAGTTCAAATGACTACGGTGAAATTGATCATGGATCAAGCAACATTGATGCTAGATATGGTCATGGTGGAAGATTGACCGATTATGGTACACATAATATACATTGGGATCATTCATCATCTTCTACTGACAGGTATCATGGAGTGCCTTTGTCTTCCGGTAGCAGTGCTAACAGCATGCAGTATCGAGGATTTGCGTACTACCATCGTGATAATGAGCGCTCTTCATTTGCACAACCACCTTTTAACCCACTATCATCACACTCTACTAGTTATGATTCATCTAACCAATCGCATCCTGCTTTTGTCACACGTAGAGAAGATTATGTGCCCCATCAATTGAATAATTTGTATGATCAGACAGACATTGATGATTTTGTACTCCCTCGTCATTCAACATGGTACTAATAATAAATGTGATTTGTATTTAATAAATTTTGAATCATTGTATTATATATATAATTCTACTATTTTTCAAAATTTTTTTAAAAAAAATCATACATATTAAAGCTTAAAATGTGTGGAACGGCCGCGACCGTTCCGCGACGTTGCAACGGAACTGGAACGGTGGCCTCCGTTCTATTCCCCGCAACCGTTACGGCGAACCATGCTACCATGAGTTCAGCTAAAGAACATGATCCCACAGGCTGGTCCACAAGGTTTGACAAGTATGAAACTCGGTTTGGCCAGCTGACCGAAATCATGCTACCCAATTGAATAATATCCAATTGACATTTTTAGTCTTGGATTTCAATATAGTAATATCAGATGTGGATTATTGAGAGGGACCAATTTGAAACAAGCACTGCAGCAAACTTTGGAAAGAGATTTGCAGAAAGAACAAACAAGACATACAAATACATTAAGAAAATGGAAAAGATACTATATGAACCGGGTGTTCGGCATTACATATGCACACAACGGTCCAACTAAAATGAAATAACAATATGACATAATCTTATCCATTTAGTACTTATAAGGTGCACAAACCAAGCGCATACAAGAATTTCTCCGAATTGGGACTACTCAAAAATGCCCTCATTCTTTGAACTCATCAAGTGTATGACAAAGCTAGATAGCAGTCTAACCACCCTCTACAGCCACTAGGGTGGAAAATTAGTCATGAGCCAGAGATTATACAAATATATGAAAAGGGCACGACAGCACGCATATGCACTTAGTAATTACCAACCTTCAAAATCGACATTCAACACTTCTCAAACGAGCCCGAATGGAATAAAGTAAGTTTTAAATAAAGCCTAAAAAAGCTTAAGACCAGACAATAAACAAGTTCTTTCTATGAGCAGGATATCATGTAAATACACCTCTCCCGAACAGCACCCCACACAAGGCTCCTCCGTATCATCATCAAGGAATAAGACTACATATAACACACATTTGAGACTTGATCGTGACTTGGAAGTGTGCTTCATCACAATCAAAATTCCAAACATAAACCAAAAAGATTAATCCAATATCTTCAATTTTCTATGGCATGTACTCGTCCTCTACGCATCAGTTGTTTGCAGCAGGCATCTACAAGAAGGTCAGACCTTTCCCATCCTTGCTTGAATTTGATAACTTTCCCCGTTCTGCTGATCTGTATATTCCACTGGAGGATAAAAAGTGGAAATTTTAAGGATCAGAGTAAACCGATTATCCGCCATATAAATGGTTGATATCTGACTATCAACTTGACAATTCAGTATTTCCTCCAATGTTCAAAAAGACTGAAACTAGGCATTTGAGGAAGTAGATAGACCAAATAAAAAGAAGATGAAAATGTTTAAAAATTGAGGTGGCATTTCACTGTTCAAGGTCGATATTGAAGAGGTCCTCTTCGTTATTAGTATATGATGAAACATTAAGAGAATACAAATCAAAATGGAAATTAACTTTAAAATTGATCGAATCAGAAGTAATAGACAAAAGGGAAAATATAAGTCTACAAATAAAAAAGCAGCAGGCAAGGGAAGACTACAAATAAAAAAGCAGCCAACTAGCATCTCATGGACCTTTGACTACCAGATGAAGCTTGAAATGGCCGCATATCAAATTAAACATGCCAATCAATCAACATCAAATTGCTTACAGGCTTTAACATAAAACCAAAAATGAGTCCACAGTATCAAGCCAATCAAAAGTTGGAATATCATACAAACCAACTAAGGTAATGATGCAAAGATGAAGTAGACGCAAAATGATGAAACTTGTAAGGTCCTTTACTTCATCTACAGCAGTTCATATGTAAATACACTTGGAAAAAGACCCACCCGAGCCCAACCTCAATGTAGATAATTTGAAAATGTAAAAGATGAGTAGAATCATCTTTAAGTCCAGAAAATCACCTTTACCACTTATTGACACATAAGGAAGCACATTTCAAGCTCAGCGATATTAACTTGAAGATCAAGTGTCAGCTCAAGTAAAACGCCTTTATGAAATAAGATATTAAGCAGACGGCGCCTTTTAAAGCACTTTAATTTCAGTGCAACATTCATCACTTATGGCCACATCCCATGATTAAATCATCAAAAATTATTGTTTTGTCCTCTTAAACTTGGCCATATTAAATGTTCAGTACAACTTGAACAAGTCTCTATGCGGTGTAAAAAGAGGCAGCAATAAGAGCGCAATCATTATAGATTTTTACACAAATAAAATATAGAGTTGACCTAAGTACCCAAATACCCACATGACCAGGAGCCCAAGTTACCGCGTATGGGTCCTTTTGGTTTTGATACATCCCTTCTAAAGAAGGGCCTATTACACTGTGTATTCATGTGGAATGCCAAACGATTTCGGACCTGATTAATAAGAGACAACTATGAGGGCAGTGATCGGTTTTGCTGGACTCATTCCAACACAGAACACACATAAACGCACACAGCACACACTTTTCAGGGCATAGATCCCTCTTATCATCAAATATTAGAATGATTTTGCCATTCAGCTTTCCCACAACTAGATTCAAGAGTTCCAAACCAAAAATTCAAATCACTCATATCTGATCAATATCTCAAACCCTATAGAGATCAACTCAGCTGAGCTCAATTTCAGCAAATTTGTTTCATGGAGAAATTCGATACATGACATAAACTGCTGTGCTGAACGGTCAGATACCTTAAACCAGCATATTTTGACAGGTTGGCTCATGCTAACCAGGCAGTTTAACTTTAATCATGTCAGCCTTGTTTTGCAACAGATAATATTGAATTCTATTTTCAGAAACTAAAGCAATTGGTTTTGAACTAGAAGGAAAGACTTACCAACATGATTGAATCACAGCTGGCTACTGAACTTCATGACGATGATTTCGGTCGCACTACTAAATCGTCAGCGGAGTAGTAATCAGCAATCAGCCTGTAGATATATGAGGGGTTGTGACCACCTCTGCATAAATTTATAGGCATTAATGTTATTAGTGAAATTTCACAAAATAACACGATGAGTATATGAATTATCAATATCAAAACTTCGCTGCATGATAATTGCCAAGCCCCATGTTTAAACCAGTTTCAAACTGAAGAATTACCAATCATATATTTAGTATTCCAATTTGAAAATTCAGCGGCACGGATGAGTTAAAGCTCAAGGTACTCCAACTATGTTGCTTAAGCTTTTGACAAAATGAACTTACGTGTCAGTAATAAATAGGCTAACTAGATTTGGCGGCACATAGTCAAACGCAGGATTGACAACATGAAGCAGAGGTGCACCAGTGCCACTCCCAAAATCCAGACAATCGGAGAACTCTCCAAAGTCTAGCAGCTCAGATGGGGACTTCAGCTCATTCAGTAGGACCTCTGGGTTGTGAGGGTACAGAGGGCACAACTGTATCATTGGAGAAAATAAAAACTGATGAAGCAGGTGCAAATCAAAGTAAATTCTCTACCTATAAAGCGAGGAATGTAATGATAGCAAAACCATAAAACGCTCAGTAGTATAAAGCACATACGCCACTCAACAACTAGATTGTGGAAACAATTATAGGTATTCAATTATAAGCATGAACTGGATTAGAAATACAGTGCTCTGTGAAAAAGGATAGCAAACAAATCGATAGAACAAGTTTCAGATACTATCTCATCAATTTATAGAGCTCAACTGAACTGTTCTTTCCGTAATCTAAGCACAAAGATGTCGCTGCAGGAACTCGATCCATCATTCAGCTTCTCATCATTGATTTTTCATGTATTTCACAAGCTGGCGGCCATTTCATGTCATGTCAAACATGCAATAAGTTCAAGTTATGAAAATTGATGATAATTCAAATCCCCTGATTGTTAAATCCAATAAATGTTGAATCTTTCCACCAAGAAAATTTGTTGTCCCAATTATTAGCAAAGAAAAGTGGACATCCTTAACCAAATGCTGCATGCAGCAACTAACTACAAGCACATTGAGTATAACCTAGCATTTGATCAACTGAAACCACGGTTTATACGCATAATAGCAAGAAACACATTAAAGAGCCATTCAGTTGAAGTTATCAAATTAGTTATAGTAATCTTCCAATTATGATGCATGCTGTAGGTAAAGGAAGGAAATATAAATGGTTTGAGTTGTAGTTCACTAATGTTTGTCCATCTAATGATAGATCCATGAGGCAGATGACGAAATAACCCAATATGAGTTTTCACACTGAGAAGGATCAAAGAAGGGACCAACTGATTGCTCATGTTGAATGATCTCATTCAAGAATTCTCCCTAAAGATTAAATACGAGACAGATCAAAATATCCATAATGTATTTGCCTCGTTATAAAAAAAACCTTGCCTTTCGTCACCAATAAGTTTAGTGTGTAACATGGTAGCCTCTAGCGAGGATATCATTCTAGACTTCCCAAGTAGGAGTATGAACTCGTTATTTCCAATAGTCTGATACCAAGTTCCCACTCAAATCGACATTTCCATGACAAATCGACATTTCCATGACCCAGCAAGTACCAACAAGAAGCAGAAAATATCTGGGTTCATCAAAATACCAAAAGAATAAATCATAGAAATAGAACTGTGTAACACAATACCTTATGAACTCCAGCAAGCACAACAAAAGGGACCGCATGCCTTTGAGCTGCAAGGGCCACCATATTCAACCCCACAGGTGCTATAACCCCACCATTAGCCATGACAGCATGTGCTCCAACTATAACCTTTAAATGAAGCATTTTTCGATCAAAAACAGCACAATAGAAACTTTTTAAGTTTTGCTGCAATATTGCATACCATGTTGACACGGGAAATCATGGCAAAAACTGCAGAATCGGTAATAACTGTAGTTTGCAGTCCCCTCGTAGACAGTTCTTTTGCAAGAGCATGACCCTGATATCTGTTTTATATGACAACAAAAAACATAAAAACAATCAAGATTAGCTGAGATAAAACGTCATGTAACTGTATAGCATAAAAAAAACTCCTTTTCAAATGGTAAACAGTCATTCATTATTTAACCTTGGAGCGCCCTCAGCGACAAATACGCGGAATGACCTCTTTTTCTCCTTTGCTGCTAATAGAAATTCCAATACTGTGTTTGAACTGCCTAAAGTCAAGATCACCTCACTGAAAAATGATAGACAACAAGCTAAATGATCTGGCAGGAATCTACGCCATTAAAATGCACAATACAAGCATTTAAATATCGCAACATCTATAAGTGCTAATAACCATCTAATTTAGTGCAGGTATTAATTGATAGCATAAACATGGTTTCATTGATTCATTCTGCCGAGCATTCCTCTCCTTCACAGGGACTGACAGAAGCAAGCACAAGAAGAGACGATCAACAATTCCATTTTCTAGTAATTAGTGGATAACAATCTAGTAGGTATTCAAATTTGATTCTAAGTTCCAATGGCTTGAGTATTTCTTATTTGAATCATGATCCAGATGCTATGTTTTCTGTATCTTTATATATTTTATTGATCTTTAATGTGATCGTTTTTGTGTATGTTTTATTATATTAGCATATTGTATTTAAACATTGATAGCAAACAAGAAACACTCAAAAAATAAATTTCTAAGTACATTTTCATTCTTTATCATGTTAATTTATTTGATTTGTATATTCATTATCATTCCTGTCATAATTAAGACGTCAGTGGTTCGAACACAGCCGACTCAACATGACTCAACGACTGAGTGACCCTAGACTAATTGATTTTCCGTTTTGATGAACGATCCAGGTTAGAGAGCAATTGACCCCAACTGAATACACCAGCACAAGAAACTGAATATGAAAATAAAATAAATGAGCAACTATACACGGGTATGAGTGTGTACTTTTGATGTATATGTTCCACTGCTTGTTCCGCAATCTCTTCATGGCAAGTTGAAATTTCTTGAATGAGTTCATTAACTGCCTCAATGACATTGTGCTTCAGTTTCCGAGTCCCTGAGTTTTTATCAGCAGCTGAAAGGATGAGACAGTTGAAAACAACTTAGAGATGATAACATTGAACACATATACTATGATATTATTTCATTTAATCCAAAATTAAAGCATGACAGAAGACACCTCCCTGACCATTCATATGTTCCAAAAAATAAAATAAAATAAAATCAAGAAGACGCTGTATATTCATGCAAGTTCTTCGCATTGATTGCATATCTTGCAACTAATTATTGATTATTATACATAATGAGAGCTGGAGAATGTACATTTGCTTTTTCCTTCAGAATCACCCCCAGAAGAAGAGGTGTGAGGAACAGCTGCAGAGTGAGGTATGTCCTCAAGGAGAGTTTGCAATGAAGGTGGCCTCAGAGCATTTCTTGCAGCAGCAGCCACTGCACTAGCCGAGAGAACGGGATGATCATCTTGCTCAGTATCATCTTCATTATCACTTTCTGCTTCCAAACTTAACCCGCCTACAGCAGCAGTAGTAAGAGAAAGATCTTCCTCTCGTATGATATGTAGAACACGCCGCACAACATTGCCAACAGCCAACTCTGAAATCAAAGTCACACAAAACCATTATATTAAAACTGAAAGCGTTAAATGAAGGACAACTAGAGCAGTTGAACCATCTAATACAGCTTCTACTTCCAAGTAACCCGCAAGCAAAAGTGGATCTACAGACATTGAGAAATATGCTTCTACAGAGGCTTTTTTGTAAGACAAAGCAGTTCATATATCTTGTGGCACGCCACTCAACACCATTTAAGTATTTGAAGCCCAAAGTATTCATAGTTATCTGGCATGGGTAGTTCTCAAGGTCTAAAAAGAACCCTTATTCTGATATTATTATCAATAAGTAACTAAATAATGGAAAAATGATACAAGCGATTAACTCATTAAGAACAGCAGAAAATAAAAGCAGGATCACAAGCCAAAACATTCCAACATGGAAAACTACACAAGCATCAATGTTGCATCAGTCCTAATGAGACTAACTTATATTTAAGAAATAAAAGCAAAAATTCTTTGGTTCTCCCTCCTGAATCAGAGGTAGAGCTAAGGGCATATCAACCATACAATGATGGATTTGTTTAAGCAAAAATATACACAGTGACAAGAATATTAAGCAAACTCTAATACAAGCCAATTTGATGAACCAGGAATCAAACTAGAAGTGATTTCTGGCACTCAACTCAGTGTAGGAGGCTGCTTTAATTAGCAAATGACAAAACTAATGTTTCAAAGCTTAAATTTGGTTATTATATATTTGTACTCACTGTCTAAGACCAGGAGTTATCCTAGAATCCTTGTTATTTGGTTACCTCAGCATAGTTTCTTCTAATTCTCAAGCCACCACAAATTATTCTTGTCTAATCAAGCCTTTCTAATTGATGGGCTCTCAATAAATTCTATTTTCTACGAGGCAAGCATCATGAACTGAGAAATATTGGACAAAAGTGCTTCTTTACAGTTGTAAATTACTTTGTTTTATCAATTTCACTTGCTTAGGACCCTACTTTAGTAACTGAACGCGAAATATCCTAGTGCAACCAACATTTACAAAATGTTTCATATACAAGTGGGAAAAAATACCAAACTTTTCCCATGCGGCACCAATCAACTAACTCTAAACAGATTCCAGATTTGCGCATCATCTTTCTTGTACTGTAAATAGTCATTCTGAGAAGTATTGAGTGCTATTTAACAAATACTTTACACGAACTTATTTTAAGTAAATTGCTTCAAAATTGAAAACCCAATTACCCAAAACCGAGTTCAATAGCATAATTGAAACAATCAAGAGGGGGAAAAAAACCAAAAAGACGAATTCAAGTGATAAATTGTAAAGTAGAAAAAAGAGATTACAGCTAACAAAGCCCACAAAGATGTGAAGATGAAAAATTCAACATACCCACAGGATTGGCAGCAATGAGCTTCTCTCCTACAGCTTTAATGGCGTCAATGAGAGCCCCAGCCTGGTTACTGTGCGGCAGCCTCTGCTGAGATATGACCGAACGGAGCAATTCCGCAGTTAACTTCGCCGTCGCCTTCGACCCCTCAATTTTACTGCAATTATCACACACAAATCATCAACCAAAACAAACGAATAACACGATCAGAGTAAGAAATCACTCATATTCAATTTCTCCGAGTACTTTACCGTTTCTTGAGTTTGATTAAGAACTCATTCACAAGGGAATGCACGTCAGGCATGATTTTCTACCGGGAAACAAAATCGGAACAAAAAAAAAATTTCCCCAGATAACGAGATTCTTGTTGGGTTAGCGAAAATTTGGGGGGTTTGGAGTTTATAAGAGGGAATCAAAAACCCTGGAAATGAAGCGTCAGTATTACGTACGGATTTGAGGGCTTAGCCCTGTAGAGGTGGGGTGGGGTTGGGGGGGTAGGGGTAAAGGAGGTTGAGGAAGGTGTTGATTGTGAGGTTTCAGTTTCACTCTCTCAAGGGGTTTAATGTTAACGGGCCGGGTTTGGGTTGGACACCAGAATCCGAATTTGGATTGGGGATTCGGCATTTTCCTGCCTAAAAAACTTACGATATGTTCGGTTTTATTTTTAGAAAATTAAATAAGTACTTTTCCTCTTCAATTAGCAGACAAATTCGTCGGTTCTTTTTGAAAATAAAGCGACTACGTACATCTATCTATATCTTTTTTTATGGAAAAAAAAATAATTGCTATTATAAAAATTGGCACAAATCGATTCTTCCGAAATTCAATTGCATTCTTGTAATAAAACTCGAATCACCAATTTAGGATATATTGCACCTTAGAGTCTCAATTGAGCCCTAGAACTTTAGCGAACTTTTTCAATGTCAATCCAAACGGGCCCTATATCTCATATAGGAGTAAGGGTGTTTGCAATTTGGTAAACCAACGAAATCGAACCCAAATCGAAATTTCAATACGAATCGAATATCGGTATTAGGTATGGTATCAACTTTTTGCAATGGTTTATTGAACTATATCTATTACAATGGTTTATCGAATCATATCTAATATCGAGTTTATATATAAATATATAAAAAAAAATATTTTAACTATGACAAGAACAGACTTTGCAGAAATTTTTGTATATTCATATTTTTAATTCCAAACACGAAATGAAAATGTTTCTTCATTCTCCACTCACGGACCCCTTACTCCCTCTCCTCTTTTTGATTCTGAAGTGCAAGTCTTGCGCTAATCTTTTAAGTTTGTATTGTTAATGCTTGAATTATATAGATGAATTTCGCTTTTATGCATTTAAAATTTGTGTTTTTTATATTTTTCTATTTAAACTCAGTTAATTCGGTAAATAATTGTACCAAATCGAAAACAAATTGGTAAAAAATGAACCGACAAATTCGATTTGGTATTCAATATGCTAATTTGGCGTACTAAAATTTCAATTTAATAAGGTTCGGTAATACCGAACGAACACCCCTATCTAAGAGCCTCAATTGAACTCTAAAGCTTTAGGTAAACTTCTCCATTGTGAGTAAGCTATCACTAGTCCGAGTTTCCAATTCAAGTTATATCACACCTTAGAACCTCAATGGAACCCTATAACTTCAAGCAAACTTTCTCGGTGTGAGTAGGCTATCAACTCGAATGCATTGAATCAATCTACACTGAGACAGTTGGTCAAGGGTTGCTAGGAACTTTTCAAACAAAAACCTTCTGACATTCAAGTGAATACTAGAAATTTAAAAAAAAAAAAATCAAAAAACTTACTAAGAGGTTTTAGTAAAATTTATGAATGTTATCTTTTCATATTGGAATTTGGGGTGATTTACAATGATAGATTATGGTTTTCCATGTGATGTCATCCTCAAATGTTGTGATCCTATTTTGAGGGTGTTTACAAAAGTTAAAGAAAAGTGATTCTATGCTTTTGGTTGGAACAAAAAAAAGCTATTAAGAAATGTTTTGTTTTACAGTTTATACTTCTAAAATCTTCAAAAATAGCTTAAAGTCCAAATATGAAAATACCTCAACCTTGTCTTCTGCTTCTAGTGATTTTAAAGAAGTTTAAGCTATTGCAAACACCCCCTTTATGTGATTGGAACTATTTGGTTCCTTTTGTAGGCCTTAATTATTCTTTGTAGTTGGATAAGGATAGGTATGGATGGCCCAATTCTCTATCTTTACCAAATGGATTGAGCACCCAATTCGACACCATATAAAAATTGATATGGAATTTTTTTTATGTGAAAGTATAATTTGCTCACAACACTTTATATATGTTAACTCTTTGTGTTTTTATTATAAATCTAATTAGATATCTATTCATTTTTTGAGAATGATATAAATGAAAACCTAAATGTTCAAAATGCCATCTACATAATCCAATTTTTCTGTTGCATAAGGGTTATTTTTCTCTCGTATGGGAGTTCTTTTGCTAGGTTTTTTCGCTCTTTTATAGAGTCATCATTCGTTTTAGTTTTCTATTTTATCAAACCCTGTGTTTTCATATTCTCTTTTCTTCTCTCAACCTTGTTTTGTTTTCATATCTTTTCCAAGTTAGGGGCAACTTTTTGAGAGGTAGGTTCTCCCTATCATTGACCTCTTCAGTAGGATGGGGAGTTAGATCTCATGAGGCGGGCTCTGGTGCTAGTTGACGAGGAAAGAGGCGGTGCACTAGCTCCGAACTAGGCATAGGCATATAGATCAGTCAAGACCATGTTCTTTCTAGTGGGCGATTATGTAACTAGAAACCAATTAACTTTGAAGCATTCCAGAGTACTATGGTGCGTACTATGAATCCTATTAAGAGGATGGAAGTGGAGCAAATTGGTAATGGGCAGTTTTTGATCCATTTCAATCATGTGATTGACCGGATGCGGGTTCTTAAGGCCAATTTGTGGTACTTTGACAAATTCTTGTTAATTTTAAAAACCCTGGATGCGGGAGATGATCCACTGTATGTAGCACTCGATGAGTGTTCATTCCATGTACATGTTCATAGGCTACAATACGGCAAGCTCACCCAAGAGCTGGCGACATTTATTAGTAGTCAGATTGGTAGATTCTTAGATGTGGATTTCGAATAGCCAGGATGAGACCGTGTGGACGCCTTACGTATTCGAGTGGAGGTTAGCGTTAAATGGCAGATTAAAAAGTGCATGATAATTCGAAATTAGAAATAGGAGGGAATCTTAGTTCACTTCACCTCTGAAAAACTACAAAATTATTGCTACATATTCAGGATAGAAGATTACATTGGAAGGCACTCTGAGAAATAGTTTGTGGACGATATCTTAGACCCAACACCAAACTATCCTTTTGGACTATAATTACGATTGGTGACGCACCAAGGTTAAGGGACCCTTCAAAATCTGATTATGCCGTTGGTTGGTCCTACAACGATCACTAGCAGAGGGGGGAGAGAGAATTCTAGAGTGCAGAGAGATATTTTTGGACGTGATTGTCTTGCGAGATTAGCTTCATAATTTGCCCGTGATAACAAGCATGCGAAATCTCAATCATGTTTCAAGATGGTAATGTAATCACCCCGAAATTTGGGGTAAGATGCTCAAATCCAACTACCACAAATAACCCAACCTACTTATTCCTTCACATTACAATCCCAAGCCCTACTTAACATATCCCACAACTTTATACTTGAACATACCATTAATGATCCATATCCTAAGCCCACTATATGCCTAAACACTACTCGACCCAAGTTCCCAACCTTTATAATAGGCTTCATCTTAAAAGACTCCCACACATAGCCAAATATTGATAACACAACGAATATGGACCAGATGTTGGAAGAACCCAACATCTCCAATTGATAGTTCAGCCCAACCCTCATTCTCACCCGTTAGCCCTAATACAGTGGGCAATGCCCATAAACAACCCATCTCATCCTAATCCTACCACCCAATGGATCTACAGTTGAAACAACATATTAGTCCCTCTCCCTAGCCATGCATTAGTTTCCCAACTTTCCATTATCCACTCCCCAACACCTATCTCGTGTTTGGTGGATATCCCACTACAATTAGCCGCTCAAAACCAAACTACTCATTCTTTCACTAAAAATTAGAAATTTCCCTCCATAGATCTTGGCCCATCCCCTCTATTGTAGAGAAAAAGGCCCTGCCATCACCACTTAAATGGCAACCAACTAAAAACAAAACCTGTAGCCCCTCTTCCTCGTCTCTAACTCTGATTGATAAAGACGTTATATCGGCAGTGACTGTAGTACAGTCCTGCCAGGACCAATGAGTCTCCTATCTTGGAATAGCTAAGGTTTGGAGGGGGGGCCTAGTCAGTTCATAGTCTAGAAAAGCTCTTTTGAGATCATAAACCCCCGTGGTTTTTTTATTGCAGATGAGGTGCAAAGCAAAGAAAATTAGCATTGAAAGCCAGGTTAAATGTCTTCAGAGTTTGTGTTGACGCTATTGGAAAAAGTGGAGGATTGGCTTTGTTGTGAGACAAGCAATAGTCGGTTTCAGTGCAAAGTTTCTCTAAAAATCATATCGATGTTAGTGTGTGCATGTTGGGGAGTTTGAAGACTTGGTGTCTGACAGAGTTTTATGGAGAACCACATGCTCAGAATATAGGTCACTCATAGAGATTGCCGAGATATCTTCATTGTCAGTCAGGCAGTATGGTTTGGGGACTTTAATGAAATCATGTATTCGGACGAGAAGGAATAAAGAGTGCCGACGGAGGAATCCCTTATGCAAGCGTTCAGGGAGGCCCTGGATGACTTGGTGTTACACGATATTGGTTTCATGGGTTTAAATACACATGGTTGAATGAAAGAATAACCCCTAATATAGTTCGAGAATGCCTCAATAGAGCATGCGTAAATACGTGGTCTAATCGTATGTTCCCAAACTGTCAGAACACCCATTTCATGACCTCCAACTCAGTTTGTGCCCATTTTAGTGAAGCTCAAGCCAACCCAGTAACGAAACAGGCATCGCCAATGCAGTTTCTATTTTGAGGCTTTTTAGGTGAAGTCCGAAGAGTACGCACGAGTCATTGAAGACAAATAGTGATGTGGCGATCATTTGGATCCAATTGATGGGGTTCGGAGAAATACCTAGAATTGCCATGTTCAATTGATCAAATGGTGGGCTAATTCTTACCACGCCCGCCATCATGAGATCAATCACTTGGAGAAAGAGCTAAGTAAGTTGCAATAGAGGATTGCCTCGGAAATGAGCAAGGGATGGGAGCGGGAGATTCAAGATAGATTGAACATGCTACATGGTGAAAATGAGGTTAGATGGAAACAATGGAGTAAACTCCATTGGCTTAAGGGGGGAGATAAAAATACCTCTTATTTTCATAAGAAGGCTTTTTAACGATAGAATATTAATACCATTGATGCACTAAGGAATGAGAAGGGACAGTTGTGTGATTAGGATGATCTAATATAGGGTGTGGTTATGAGATATTTTACCCACATATTTACTTCGTCCAGGCCAATGGAGGGTGAGATGAATAAGGTGCTTAGTACGGTGGAGAGAATGATTGATGACAAGGCAAACTAGATGCTCATGGAGCCATACTCAGCCAATGAGGTAAACGCTTTGCTTGATAATATGTATCCCCTTAAGTTCGTTGGTCTTGATGGCCTGTCCCCATTCCTTTATCAAAAATTTTGGAATATTATGGGTGATGATGTTACTTCTTACGTGTTAAGTCTTCTTAATGAACGGGTGTTCTATCATAAAATGAACTTCACACATGTTGTTTTGGTTCCAAAATGTCATAATCCTGAGCTTATAACGCAATTTTGACCTATTAGCCTACGCAATTTCGTGTTTAAATTGGCCACTAAAACTATAGCTAATAGGCTTAAATATGTTCTCAATCGTATAATCAGCCCATTCCAATCAACCTTTGTACTAGGTCGCCTTATCACATATAACATCCTTGTTGCTTTCGAAATAAATCATGTTCTCAAATCCAAGCATCGAGGCGGGGAAGGTTACTTTTCTTTAAAGCTTGATATAAGTAAAACTTAATTATGACCAGGTGGAGTGGTGTTTTCTTGAAACATTGCTTCTCAAGTTGGGTTTTCATGCTAATTTTGTGAGCCTGATTATGTTATGTGTTACTACGGTATCGTCTGCTTTTATTCTGAATGGTAAGTAGTTTGGATATGTGATTCTAGAGAGGGGCCTTCGTCAAGGGAACCTCCTCTCCCCTCATCTATTTCTCTTATGCACTGAAGTTCTTAGTTGTCTTTTACAGGAGGAAGAACAATGGGGGGACTTAATTGGAGTTGTTGTAGGTCCACGGGCATCAAGCATCGCCCATTTTTTATTTGCAGATAATACTTTGATCTTATTACGCCCCGAGCGCGCGAGCCCGTTAGACGCGAGAGTTGCCTCCAAACCGACAAAGTGCACTCTTAAATTGGCTATAAACAATTTGCTCACATAGAATATCTAATGAATGCACTCGAATTCTTAGGCCAAGCTTATAAAGGCATTCAACTTTTCCTTGTGTTTTCAGTGTGGGATGGAGTATTACAATCACCCCTCCTCAAAGCGTGATGTCATCATCGCAGTGTGCATGTTTTAGGATCGACCGCTATGTGTTGGGACTCTAGAGCTGGCTCATACGGGCTCAAAAGGTGGCCTCGCGCATGTAGCATTTTGCCCCGCATAACACTTGACTCTTAGTATTTCGACTAATGAGCGACTCTAATACCATTTGTCATGTCTCAGACCCACAAGCCCATTAAATTTTATTAACAATCTAAGTAAAATTTTATTAATACTTAACAATATAATCATTAAATTTTGTTAATATTTAATAAAAAGTATAATAATTAAACACATAAAAATATATAAATTTTAACCTTATCGTGTCTTTAACTAACTAAATATAATACAGACAATATTTTGTCATTTTCCAATCAACATCATTCCTTTTGATAATTCAAGCAAAACTGAATCAAAATTTGGTAAAATTAAAAATTTAATACACTAAACTATCTTATAAAATATCAAAACGAATCAAGCATTACTAAAGTTTTGTTTTTGCCACTATGAAAAAATTGCAATCATTTCTTCCAATAAATGTAAGTTCTACCTTTTTTTTCTCCATCAAAATATGAAAAGGTACTCAAACAATCATTGCCAATGCATACGATCCATAAATTTGGACCATCCGAAGCAATACTCAGTTCTCATTCCCAATCACCAACAAAATAATAATAATAATGATAAAATAATAAAATAATAATAACAAGAAACAGGTGACAACAGTAAAACTTTAATTGATTATATGGATTAAGTGAAAAAAGAAATACTTTATCAATATAATAATCTTTGTAAGTTTAAGAATGACACGAATTATGTGTAAATTATCACTATATTTGTGACATGTATAAATCACAAGTTAGGTGTAACAAAAATGTTGTCAAAAAACACAGTGGTAATTTTATTGCCACAATATATACAATACATGTAAAATTACTTTCACGTATATATGTAAGTAATTGGCAAAGTAAATGTTATGTAAAAATTCATTTCACTGCAACTAATTTCATTTTTTTTCTTCCAATTTTATTAATGAAATTAAATTTATATTTGCGCTGGTTTAGTTTTAGATTATTTATAATTAATTAATTGTAATGGATGACTTAATTATTCTAATTACATACTTATTTGATCAAATTTAAGATGATTCAGCTTACTTGTTTAAAAAAATTTCAAAAGATTCTATTATTAAGAAAAATGAAACGTAATTATTTAGAAAATTTAACTCCACAAAATTATTAGAGAAAATAATAAACAAGTTATGGTCCTTAAACAAACGAAACAAAACAAAACTCAACTCGTTAGGAATTGGGACATGAAAATGAAATGACATAACTAACAAAGACAAGAACATAACAAGGACGAAAATAATGACACATGGAAGTGAACTTAATTGACAAAAACTGCACTATATATAGGAATAAAGTAGCATACAAATGCTAGATAAATATAGTGTCGTAGTCAGAAATTTTGTTTAACGAAGTTAATACTTGTTGATTAATCAATTATTAATAAATTTATGACAATCAAATCATTGAGAGTTTCTAATGAATAGTGATCTTCAAAAGCATCGGAAAGTATTAGGAGTGTTCATAGTTCAATAACTCGGCAATTGAATCAAAATAAAAATTCAATACATATTAAACATCGATCCAAAATTTTAATTTCACATGCTGCACTATGTTTACTTTTATTTGTTTTTATTTATTTTTGTTTTTGGTTTGGTATAATCTTATTTCAATCAATTCATCAAACTGGATTGAATATTGAAATATTTTTATACTTTTAAACGAAATCTTATGCTCTCGATTTTCACACTTCAATTCTCTTGTTCCTTTAAGCAGCTTTATTGCATTTAATTTTTCAAGGGTTCACATTCTTATTTTGGTTCTTCTTGATTGTCGAAGGTCCAACAAATTTCGTGGGCTCTTAATTTGAATAAAATAAATTAATAAATGGACAAATTATATTTACACTCATTGAGGCGTAATACAATTACAAATTAATTTTCGTAATTTTAAAAATTATAAATACCTCATGAGGGCTAAGGATATGTGTCAATTTAAAAAAAAGATCGTCATTTATCAAGAAAGAACATTTACAAGTTGTATCTTGGTGTTTTCAGCGGAGTTTTCGAGATGGTATTCAAATGGTTTCAACAAGTCGAAAAAAATTTTTAGTGATGGTATATGATTATAGATGGTGATGCTCATTGATTGTTGTGTTGTTTGAAATTCTTTCGCGAAGGTTAGTAGAATAACAAAATTAATTAAAGAATTTTTTCAAACTCGACGAGACACATCTCCTGGTGGCTAAGTCGACTACTATAACAATAGGAAAGTTATCATTTGGACATTTTTATTAATATTTACAAAAATATTATAAATTTCGAAGGGATATTTATAATTTTTAAAATTCGAGAGATAATTTATAATTATATTATATTTCAAGGAATGGACATGTAATTTGCCCTTAACAAATTAGTATGTTTATCACTCGTATATATATATACATATATATTGACATGACATGTATTTGTTGATAAGAAGACGATTTTATATTTTTAAAATCATTATAATTATAATAATAATGAATATAGATATACACATGTATATACATATACAGTCTTGCTTTAAGTTTTATATTATGATAAGTGCGCTCATTTCTTTTTTACTGTTTTAAAGTTAGATGAAAATTTCTAAATATGTCCGTACCTTTTACTTTATGACCCCCTTCTACGTAAAATTTAGACTTTTTTTTTGTTTTCGTGTTTTGTTTTTTTGTTTTTTGTTTTTATTTCCGGTGGGGTCAATATAGACCATGATCCTTTTTTTTTTTTTTTTTTGATTTTGAATATAGGCCATTATCATTGTAAGTCTTCATGTATCTATAATTCTATATGTACCAACATGTTTACAATGAAACTCTAAAAGACCTATTGTTTTTGTAATTCTTCGCGTATCGACGTACATAAACATGATTATAAATGAAATTCTAACAAATTCAAGGGGTTAATTGCACATCCTCAAGTGAATGTGGCTCCCAATTACCCAAAAAATAAAATAAAAATAAATAAATAAAATTGAACGTGCTCCCTAATTAGGGTTTTGTTCATGCTACCTATGTGAGTATAACTCAACTAGTATTTTTAACCATTAAATTTGAATATGATGATGTCAAAACTATTAAAAATAAATAAAATATTACATTATAAGACTCAATCCAACGATTAAAAATTCAATTAGGTACTACCCACATGAATAACATCTACCCTCCCTCCAATTAGATATAGATCTTAGCTTTATGTTTTCAAAACGAGATGTCTAGCCAAACTCTTCCATAGTACGAAAGATGCACAAGTACAATAATACAAAACTCCTACACTTGTAAACCAAGTCACACCTTATATTTATAATTTATACTAGAAATAATTAAGGATTCATAAGAAATCGAACAAAACGCACGTAGTTCTATCAGATTTCTTGAGCTTTTAAAACAAAATCCCATGAGAACTTCTATCCAATCGAGACGTGTATGCTAATTAACAAGAATGAATAATTCAATTCATTCGACGCTGAAAATAATATAATTTTTCTCAAGTTAAAATCAAAGGTGGCAACTTGATTTAGATTATTTTAAAGTTCTCTTGTGGTGTTGAATTCGTTGGATTTAATAAAATTGTGCTCATAAATCAAATAGTACGACAGTGTTACACGAAAATGCCCCAAATGTTCAAGTTTGCAATATTTTCACGGGGACGCATTTATATATGCTTTATAAACACGAGTTTTGGTGAATCTTCCAATTCTCCTCAAGCTTGTAAAATTATTTTTGCCCTCAAATATATATTTATTTTAGGAATTTGGACTTGGCCTCAGTGATAGAGATGGAAATTTTTTTATCAGAAAGGACAAATTTAAATTTTTATAAAATGTAATGCATTTTTTATTATTTTAACGGACTAAATTTTAAATTTTAACAAAAATACATATAAAATATGACTTTATATAAATTTGAGGAGAGCAGTTATACCCTTCAATCCCCTCTGACTATGACGGGCGGGTTCAAATTTTTTTCGGGTTCGAGCTAATCGGGCTAGGTACCCAAAATAATTATCTGAATCGAATCCCAATTTTTATTTTTATTTTTTGGTAAATGATTGTGAGGAAAATGTCTTCAAATCCGAGTACAAAAAATAGTCCAAATGAGATAAGTAGTTAAAATTTGGGTTTTCAATTTATGGTTCGGGTTATTAGTCTTTTGGGTACCCGATCCATAAAAATATCATCGAGTTTAGATAACCAACCTGATCATGTATAACCCAATTGGATCAAGTTGGGTATTGAGTAACCTGATTCGACGCCCAACCCTACCTCCGACCACGTCTCTACTTGTTAAATAATTTTTTTCTTTTTTTAATAAGTTGTAAAAAGTTACTTGTTCTAATAGTTTAAATGGTTGTGTTTTTTATGAATTTATTTGCTTTGTTACTTGGGCATATTCAAACGGCCAAAATACTCATGCCACTTGGCAACTTGCCCAAATGTAATATGCGCAGCAATTAATAAGCTGGAATTTGGATCAATTTCTAAATATTAACTGTGTACAGTTTGGATAAAGACAGATACATCATTCATGCACCTTTGTTCCTTTTTTTTTTTTTTTTTTTTGGTGGTCTTAACCACCTGGCCCGGCTCATTGACTGGCTAATTCAGATCAGTTACTGTAGAGACTCATTATGCGGGCGATCCTCTCAACCCAGTTGCTTCCTTCACAATGCCAGCATTCGAACTCTGGACGTTGTTTAAGGGATCTAGCGCCTCATTCCGCTAGATCAACTGGTAGGTAGTACTCATGCACCTTTTGTGATAAAAAAAAGACATTATAAAATACCATCCATCCATAGATATAGTCATATAGACAGTGGCGACACATTTTATTTAAGCTATGATATACATTTCTTTTATTCGTGTCTTTTTGTGATCTAAAAATATGAAAATTGTCATTATAACACTTTTTTTATAACCACATCAACTATTGTGTATTCAGACAATAGGGTTATTAGAATTATATTAAACTCCAATCAATTCGACCATAAAGAATCATCTCAGCCATTATTTTAAAATACACACTTCAACTTGCATTGAGAAATGTTATCATTCAAGATTTGAATGGATATAAAATTATCTTTAGTTATTGGTGTATATAAATCTCAAGGTGTCTTGTGAGTGGAAGTCGTTTTCCACAAGTGAAAATTGGGACAAAATTCAATTTTAGTTCAGTTGGTCTTTTATTTGTGACAATTGTGCAAAGGAGCCAATGTAATGACTCGAGGATTACCATTGGAGTCGCAAGAACGAAGCGTGGATAGAATCTTCTATTTCGAAGTGGTGTTTCATTTTTTATTTTATAATTCATATTTATAAAGTTATTTTTTTAATTATACATTTAGTTTAAAAATTTTACACTTAGCGTACATGCATACATTAAAATAAGAACTGAAAAAAAAATTTAAAATAGAGGATCTCGTGTTGATGGAGCCGAGGGTGGATGGAGTGTGTAGTTAGCCTCCCTAAATACATATCAAGCTAAAATTTATGTCCATTTTTTATTTGAAAATTTTGAATTTCGCCTCCCGTTCTCACCACCAAAATCGTAAAAATTCTTTTAATGTTTTATAGAAATTTACGTTGTCCTCCAAACAAGAATTTTTGACTTTATTCTTTTGGAGGCAAGTGTGTTTTTGTAATTAAATCGATATTAATTATTAAAAAAATAAATCGAGAGCAATATCATACTAAAATACTACTACATACATCATGTTAAAAAATAAATGCTTTTTCTTAAAAAAAAAGGGGGAATTGGATCTATAACAAAATTATAATGTAAGGATATTTTAAAAAAGTTACACATATCATATTCAATACATTCCGAACATTCTATATCAAATACGACATTCCGCTGAAATAAGTTCGAACATATTACTTAATGTATTTATAAACTTAAAATTAAAATAATTCATTTAACACTTTCGACACTATAGGAAAATTTTTAATTACACATAAAAAGGGAAAGTATGAATTTATTCACCAACAAAAATTTCGAAATTTGAAACCATGGCACATTCTAGGCAATTAGTCTCGATTTTCATAGGCCGTCTCTGCAATAAATAAAAGAGAACTCGTCGTGATGCACTTAATCAGAAGCAACAGTAGCAGATTGATCAGAGGCGCACTATTAATGCCGTCCTTTCCATTTCCGGCCCACTGTCTCTCTCTCTAAAAACTCTCTCTCTCTCTCCGTCTCTCCCTCCTCATTTTCTGTTTTCTACATTTCTTTCCAACTCGGTGCCCACACGCATGCATAAACTGTTCCCCCTCTAAACAATTATGCGAAGAAGTATTGTTCTTGATTTGCTTTGCACATGGGAAACTCGGCCCCACCCTTTTCAATCACTTCCTTTTTGTTCCTATTCTCTCTGTCTACACGCTCCCCACTTTCTCTCTCTATAGCCCTTTAATTTGAAATTGAACCCTCTCTCCTCTCACCCTCTCTACTTGTTTTTTGTTTACTTTCTTTGAAATCTTGCTATATATCAAGCGTTGTGGATTGCTTTTCTTACTTCGCCAGCCTCTCTAATCAGGGCCAGGACAATATAGCGATACTGATCTCTCCTGGTCCTCTCTCTCTCTCTCTCTCTCTCTCTCTCTCTCTCTCCCTCTCTCTCTAAATATATTCACATTTTGTATCAAAAACTATTTTTATTGAACGACTCCGCGGGTTGTAGGTAGACCCCAATAAACAGGACCCTTTTTAGGGGTTTTGTCTTCTCTTTTCTTATGGGTTTTTGATTTCAGACCGATCGTTTCTTCCAGGTAATCTCTCTATGTGTTGTAGATTCTTGTTTTGTTTGGGTTTGATTTTTCTTGCTGCTTTATCCTAGGGTTTTCTTTCTAGTCTTTCTGGGTTTATTTTAATTTTTGTGGAGATTTTTCTTTTTTTCTTTTTCCGTTTTTGTTGTGGGGAAAGGGGGTACGTGGAGGGATTGCTTTATTTGTGCTTGATTTTCTTGATGCTGCTTCTTCGGGCCTCCATTTAATCTTTCTGGGTTTAGCTTTGTGTGTGTGTGTGTGTGGTTCTTGTTTAATTTTTTTTTTGTGGGTGTGGAGGCAGGGGAGATAATTCTATCTTATTTGCCTTTGGGTTGCCTTGTGATGGAATATTCTAGATCTGTGATTGTTTTGTCCTTCCATAGCCTGTGTTTGTGGGCAGCTGTGCTAAAACAGTCATGTCAATTACTTTTTGATCTGCATGATCATTTTGATTGTCTGTTTTTCCATGTCCATGAATACTTTTTTGGAAAAGATAATGTAGTATCTTGCAATTGTTGAGCTGATTGTTGGACCGATCTTGAAGTCGAGTCTTTAATTTCTTTGGTACGATTCCTTCTTTGAAAATATCTTTCGGGAGTAAACGATGTAGAGATGAATATTATGGCATTTAAAAACATTGGCGGGTGTATCCAAATGTGAATTCTGCTAATTAGGAATGTGTGCAAAACCTTGGAAATTTTCATAATTCATAATATGTATTCGGTTTAGTGTTTGAAATAGTTGAAGACGTTTTGGGGATTGGATACTAAAAATTTTCTTTTATGGATTTGGTTGTGGCAACACCTGAACTTTCTTATGCAATTATGATAATATCTGGAAGTATCATTGATTTGTCATTTTGTTTGCTGTTTTGAGTTGCATGGCGTATCAAATGTATGAGATGATTGGCATGGTACTTTCCATCCAGTCCTATGATTCTGGTTTTCTTTTCCTTAGAAAATGCAAGTCTTGATGGTGTTGGTGCTCTGGGCTTAAAAATTTTGAGGAGGTATTATTGATGTGCTAACTTTTGGGCTTAGATCTGTTGGCATGCAACCAGACTCCTCCTCGCAGAGGGAGCTTGTTGTTAATATGAGATAGATGAACCTCTGGGTGCTTTCATTTTTTTTTCCCTTTCATACAATTTGTTCTATTTTAAAATTTCTATTTCAATCAACTCAAATGTAATCTATATTCCAGATTTTTGTTAACATTACCTATGAATTGGCATGTGTAGTTTTTGTTGTGCATGCTGGCAATGGCAAGTGGAAATTCCTATTTTGATGACTTGCGAAATAAACCAGAGGTCATTGATCCACCTCAAAAGGAGGACATGGTGGACATTGGTGAACATGTCAATGACACTACTCAAAATGCCCTAAAACCTAACCCGACCGTCACGAGTAGTGTTCGTGAGCTGCTGGAATGTCCAGTGTGCTTGAATGCAATGTACCCACCCATTCATCAGGTATGACTTTATCTTGTATCTAAAACATGGGATGAAGCAGCCCATAAATGTTGACATGATGTTTATTACTTGTTGGGAAACACATTATTGGGCAGGACCCCTTTTCAACTGGGGAAGCATGGACTGCATTTCCTTTGACAATGTGCCTTCTCTTTCTGGTTTTCAATTTTTGGGGGTGAGGGTGAGTGTGGGGGGAAGAATATTTGAAGATAAGAATCAGGGAGGTAGAAGTTTGTCTTGAAACTGAGTTCGAATTTCTGTCACATGTGCCATTTCTGCTTTTCTAGTACTGAAAATACATTATGATGAGAAATAAGGGGTCTTGGAAAATGCAAGATTCATGCTTTCTGTTCATATAGTGTACCATTTGAAATGTAGCCATTTCGCTTCATAATTGCTGCTTTTCATTTTCTTCAGTTACCTTCTTATGTGAATCAATTTGCCTTGTATTTGTTGCTGCAGTGTTCCAACGGCCACACACTATGTTCGGGTTGCAAGCCTAGGGTGCACAACCGCTGTCCAACTTGCAGGCATGAACTTGGAAACATCAGATGTCTTGCATTAGAAAAGGTGGCTGCGTCCCTCGAGCTTCCCTGTAAATATCAAAATTTTGGGTGTATGGGCATCTATCCTTACTACAGCAAGCTTAAACATGAGTCCCAATGTACTTTTAGACCTTACAATTGTCCTTATGCGGGTTCAGAGTGCCCAGTCATTGGTGATATCCCATTTCTTGTTAGCCACCTGAAAGATGATCACAAAGTTGACATGCACAATGGAAGTACTTTCAACCATCGTTATGTCAAATCGAACCCACACGAGGTCGAGAATGCCACATGGATGCTTACGGTAATGAATTATCCTTCCCGTTGTGGTTTTGCTTACTTGAATAACGATGAGGATAAATAACAACTATACCCCCTGAGGTTATCTCTGAAACAAGAGATGGTTGTTTGTAATTAGGCCAAATCTCAGGGTCCTGGTTGTATGTAATAGTTATAGAATCAAGTATTATTGCAGTTCACATTTAGTTGCTCTGGTTTTCATGCCTTTCAGGTATTTAGTTGCTTCGGGCAGTATTTCTGTCTGCATTTCGAAGCGTTTCAGCTAGGAATGGCGCCTGTTTACATAGCGTTTTTGCGGTTCATGGGTGACGACAGCGAGGCGAAAAACTATAGCTATAGCCTTGAGGTTGGAGGTAATGGGAGGAAGATGATATGGCAAGGAGTGCCAAGAAGCATAAGGGATAGCCACCGAAAGGTTCGTGATAGTTTTGACGGTCTCATCATTCAACGCAACATGGCTCTCTTCTTCTCGGGGGGTGATAGGAAAGAGTTGAAGCTCAGGGTTACTGGTAGGATTTGGAAGGAGCAGTAAATGCAAAGTTATTTAATTAACTCTTGTGATTCTGCTATTCTTTCGGTTAGTTTACAAGGTAGAAGAAATCATGTTCTTTGAGCACGCACAACCGTGCAGTGTTGTATGAAGTTTAGGTGGCAAACTAGTGCCAGGTTAGCTGTCTTAGTGTCGTCTACTACTACTACTACTGCTGCTATTGCATGCATTAGGATGTTGAATATATTAAGTGTATTTTGGGTTCATCTTGTATCTTTGGGCATGGATAAAATCAAATATCTGCTGCCAGGAAGCAAGAGCTTTTTAAGTGTTATGTTGTCTCTCGGCCCGTTTTTGAGTATTTTGGAGATGTGAGTGTAATTATGTTCCCATACCCCTCTTAAGATTGCCAAATTCCCAGTACCCCTACGATTTTCATAGTCACAAGAGGGGGTGTGAGTGTAATTATGTTTCCATACCCATTCAAGTACGAAGCAAACGAAAAGTATAATGGTTCCGTTGCATATTAGGAAATATTGTTATTATTTCGCATTTTTTCTTGAATAAACTATAGAGGAAATCTAAATTAACTAAGGTAAACGATTCTCATCTACCAATGATCATAAAGCTTCGGCTTTTTGGTAGAAATTATCCTCCCATCTCAATACTAAATCTTTAATAGGCCTAAATCTTTTTGGGTTAATGAAGACGCAACCAATCAAGACAGAATTTGATTCCTTTGTACGTGACAATGTTAGCATCTCCAGACTCCAGCTCCTTTTGGGGAACAACACACACACACACACACACACACACACACACCCCACCACTTACTTATTATTA